>CAEFZX010004667.1:0-90306 GCA_903066825.1 Alfaro cultratus | reverse complement strand
TATATAAAGCTTACCAGTTTTTGATCTTTAGAATTGCTTAGCTCATTACCAGACTGAATTGTTAGAAGGGTCACATTAGGTTACATTACATTGGACTAGGTTATGATGACTGTAGGTTGCCACACAATTAATAGAAATGAAAGCAGTTTTCGTTCCACAGTAATAACATCCACAATCAATCATGTTATGGTCAGCCTGTCCTGATAGTGCTAAGGTACAGGGAGTTCACTCAGTTTTCAAACTAAGTTTTACTCAGGGCCTGTCAAAATATGACAGATTCAAGCCAAATCTAGCACATTCTCAAGTCCACATGCAGAGGCATTCTGGCAAAAACACAGAGCAAATGATAATCCTTGTTAATTTGTTTATTTGACTTACAGACAGTTTTCAAACAACATCTTCGCCTTTTGCAGAATAGTTTGTTAAATATATGTGCAAATACATGAAATATGTTGCCAGCATATGTTCTCTTGTTTCTTAGAAATAGCAGCTCAATGGCTGCTCACAAAATGTGTGTTTTATTATAAGTTGCGTTACTTCAAAGAGCTGTTGGTTGTGATGTTGATTTAGTTGGTCAAGTATTGCGAATGTGTGTCTAACTTTGAAATCAAGTGATCAAAGCTTTTGGGAAGAAAAAAATACTAAAATGATTGCACTACATGTGGTTCACTTCAGCCTGGAAGCCGCTGTAGACAACATGTGCCATCTTTGTCAGTATATTTAGATTGACTCTGGAAATTGGTTCTTGATTGAGTAAATTCTCAACAGCTTGGCTGAGCAAATGGGATGTAGACATTGAGCTCTTTTTGTCATTTGTTGTTGACTTTTTATTGAACCTTTTTGGTGATTTATCCTAATGGTTCTGTTTGAATAAGACAGCTGACCAGACTAATGATATGATTTAGGCCTATGTTTTATACATCTTACACAGTTCATAAAAAACGTTTAGACTGCTATCCGAACATTAATCTTGGATACAACATATGCAATGTATTTTGATTGACTGTACTTTAGCATACGGTGCCTGTCAGAAGTGTACTCTCATTTGTCATTGGCATAAGTGGTCTAACAACTTTTCCGTGGAATGATTATCTTTGGTCATTGAATGTTCCTTTGCTCTCTCCATATAGCATTGTCCTCCAGTGAACCCTGTTCTTCCTATATTTTCCCACATGTGTGTGCCTATATTGGACACTGAATAACTTATTTGACATAATCAACCAACTTTTTTCAGATGAGAAGAATGGCCAGGTGCCCCACCCTTTCGGCATGCCCTCCAAGCACTGCCCCTCTCCCATGCACGTCCGGAGACACGAATCAGAAAACAATGACACCAAAATCCCAGCTGCAGGCCGAGACAGAGCCAAGCTGCCGATGGCATCTGTGGGGACACAGGAAGAGACTTAGCCTGAGACATTTTATAGATGAACCAATGCAAATCCGAACCAGGCGCAAAGAGAACATCTAGTTTAGACATTATTAGAGTAAAATTTCTTTATGTAAAAAAACAAATACACCACAGCTCCAGAACACATAAATAAAATGCTGCGACTCTCCGATTTTTCATTTCTCTATAGTTTCCATCATCATTAACATTCCCTGTCCCCGACCCACCCATCAGACCCCCCCATGTCCCATGCTTATTTGTGTCCCTTTCTGCTGCTAACTTCTGTAATGTCCTGACTTGTTTTTGACACCAGGAATTATCCAGAAAACCTATTAAAGTCCCACCTCCTGCTCCATTCTCCTCTTGCCCTCCAACAACTACCCCAATCCACCCCCTTCAAATGTGCCAAGAGTGGAGGACTCCTCTCCGAGGGGTGCCGAAAAAAGACTTCCACCTTCGACTGCACCCCAACTCCACCTTTGGCATCCATCAGTAGAAAGTAGATGGTAGTCCTTTAAGTGTTTCTTCCATAAGCTTTCAAGCACACACCTACAATCATACTCTCCAGTCATCAAATGGCTCATCTTCTTTTCTTTTTTTTTTTTGTGGGATTATTTTTATTCTATTGGAAATAAAGCACCTGTCAAAACACTCAAGGTACAGCATACAAAAAAAAAACATGCACAAAACACTCTGGGATGTACCAATGTTGATGAAAAACATAAAAAAAATCCTCCAAAAGACTTACAGAAATGTGAGGAGGAGCAAAGAGAGAGCGTCGTTGCTGGAAGTCCAAACAGCCAACACAGGCTCTTGCCGGATTGTATCCGTTTGCTTTGTATTGTACTTTCTTTGTGATGAACTGGGTTTGAATTTTAATTTTTATTAGACTTGATACAACTGCTGCAAAATGGACTGAAATTGTGATTTCAGAGAGGACTTGGGTGTTAGCAAAACAGGCAACGGGGAAATGGGGGAGATAAAATGAAAGTATTGAGGGGAGGGTGCAGGGAGGGTTATGTGGGTATTTAAAATGAATGATCTATTCTCTTGTACAGACTGAAAGCATTTTTAATGTAAAAAAAAAAAGAAATGTCTAGTTGTGACACTGTTAGATATCATAGAAACAGGCTGTTGAAACTACACCTGCATCATTCTGTCATTTTAAAATCTGTGTATTTTTGTTACATGATTATCGCTGTCCTTGTTTGATCGACCTGGAAATTATCCAAACATTCCCTGTTCTCTGCAGCACTTTCTTTGATTTTCCATTTGTACCTCTCTCTTAGTCTCAAATACCAGCAGTAGGAGTAGAGGAACAAAAAAAATGTGATAAATGAAATTGTGAATATTTTTGTATTGTTGTCCTTATTTATTCATATTTGTTCATCTCACTGTTTAATTCCTAATTTATTATAACTTGGCTATTTATATGGACAAAGCTGTTAGGTCAGTTGAATGTTATTTACTACCCTCTTGTGTGTTGGTAAATGGGACATTTAAAGAAAAAAAAAAAAGCTGAACTTTATTTTGTTTTGTTTTTGTTTGACTTAAAACAGAAATATGTGAACTTTGACAAATTTCTTTATTTCCAGACCTCATTGAAGAGGAAACAAGAACTTGTTGGAACTCTGGAAAAAGAATGGTTTTACCAGTAATTTAAGAATGTAGACTTAGCCTCTTTTGGAAGAGGGAACATGCTCTTCTATTGATATTTGTCAGTTTCATAATATTGTGCATTGTATGCCAGGCCTGAGGAGGAGAATTTGTCAGATCGTGATCTGCTGCTTCTCTTTGTAAATAGAGAGACAAGCTGTGGGGGTTGATTGTCTTCTCAACCATGCTGGGGATTCCTGCTCTATGCTTTTAGCTTGTATTGCTGTGTGCATGTCAAACATGAGCTTTTCTTTGCATGGCTTTAGTGTTTAATGTTCCACGCCAAACTCACCCTTCTATCAGCCTTCATTAATTTTTCCCTCAACAGTACTGTGTTTTAAAGTTGAAATTCCCTTCTCTCTGCTTTTAATTCTGGCCTTTTATTTTCTCACTCTCCTTTCAGTCCTGCTGACTTTCTTTTCCTTCCTCCAGCTTGTGCACAAAGTTTTTAAATGATGCTTCCTTTACTACGTACCTCTCTGCGGAAAGCTCAGAGGTTTGGGCATTCTGTGCCTGTCTGTTGAAGAGGCACAGGGAGGGAATACCACTACTACAAAATCAATACAAGCAATACCTTTTATTCACCCTCCTCTTTGTTTACTACAATGGGAAGCTGACAGCACTGAGGGCAAATTTGGGCCCAGATGGGTCTTTTCTTTTTTTTCTTTTTTTGGACAGAGCAGGAACAAAACTTACTGATGTAATCCCCATTCTAAATAACTGTGAGCATTTTCAGTGCTGAAACAAATAAACTCATTCAGTTATGGTGTGTGTGTTCTCCTTTTTCATGTTGGTAAAGATAGGTCCATTCCTTTAAGAAAATAAAAATACATGTATGTATGTATGTATGAACTTGGAATCAAGAATTAAGGGTACACTTAAACAACTCAATGTAACTCCAAGTCAATCGCACTTCTGACAAACCAACATCACCTGTTAGGAAGCAACACTGTGAATCTATTTCACCTGCTGTTTTGCAAATACAACAGACAACAGTTGGTCATGAGAGGTAATTAGCCAGATGACCCTTATAAAGGAAGAGTTTTGTATAACTGGAGACCACTTGTCTGTTCCCATCCTTTCTGGCTGACATCTTGGTCACTTTTGTATGTCGTCAGTGTCCACATGCCAAGCGGTGTCATGAGACAGGAGTCTACAACTCACTGCCAGATCCCTGCAAAATAACCTCCAGTAGGCCATTGTGTGTACGTTTAACTCAAACTGTCTGATCGTACTCCATGAGGGTGGTACGGGGGTCCGACATCCATGAGTGGAACCTGTTCTGACACCCCAACTCTCTACAGAGTGGTTGGCATTTGTCAGAGAACAATGCCAACCACTCTTCACGGTGTGTTCTCTTCACGGATGAGAGCAGGTATAGATGTGACAGAGTCTGGAGACGCCGTGGAGAATGTTGTGCTGTCCGCAAAATGACCGGTTTGGCAGTGGGTCAGTAATAGTGTGGAGAAGTACAGTATGTCTTTGGAAGGACGTAATGGGTCTAAGGTTGAGACCATCAGACCCATTGTGAGACCACTTCTCGGTGCAGTGGGATCTGGGTTCCCGTGTGTTCCTCAGACCTGAATCTAATAAAGCACGTTTGGGACATGTTTTGTTCCAACCACCAATGGCATGTTGCACTGCGGACTGTGCAGCAGTTGATTGATGCTTTAATCCAGATCTGGGAAGAGATCTCTTAGGAGAACATACACTACTAAGCCTCATTTGGACTTTTCTTGAGAAATTTCCATAGAAGTTGAATAAGCTTGCGATAGGAGTGTAATTTTAAATCCATACTACTGTGGGATAATTTAGATTTACATTGATAATTTTTGCTATTTTGTTCTCAATGCTTTCAACTGAAATATTCCATTCATTGGGATCTGGAATGTGTTATTTTAGTGTTGCCTTTATTTTATTTTAAGCTGTGTATCTTTGTTTTCATAACCTTTCCTTTCCGGCTTTTTTATAGGGTATATTTTATTTGTACTCTTAAAGGTTGGTGCAATTAAGAGACCACTGTTTTCAGGTAAGCCCACAAACTCCTTTAAAAGTGGATTCTTCTTCAAGCCCCCCTTGGATAATGGAGTGTCACACTCCGTTTCCAGACTTATGTCCCCCCCACCAAACTTATGATTCATATCTGATAAAAAGTGACATTCTGAATGCAAACAAACTGGTAAATCAAACTTCAACCATTTGTTTCCACTCATGTTGATATTTATGGTTTATAATTAAGGAAAATCCAGACTCTTGGGTGCTAAGAAGGTGTTTCCAGCTTGGTTTAATTATGCTCTTTCTGCATAGTTTTTATGTTCTCCTTGTTCATGTGTGGGTTCTCAGGTACTGAAAACATGACATAGGTTAATTGGTCTGTAAACTGCCCTGTAGGCATGAATGTCTTTGTGGAGTATTTGTCCACTGTGTGTTTCTTGATGACAGATGAGGGGGGGCCCGATGGATGAATATCAAGTTTAACTTTTAGATGTGATGGTTTAGCCTAACACAGCCTTGTAGAAATAAGAGCTAATTGATTCAAAATTAAGATTTTGTGTTTTTTTTTTTCCTTACTGCTTTTCTTGTGAGAAAGTATTTGAATATGCATTTGCATTCCTCTTACAGGTTCCTGCAGCTGCTGCTTTCAGGTGAATCCATACAACAACATACTAAAAAAGTTCCAGTCAAAGTCACAAGGTTTATTTCAGGCAAAACATACTTTTCAAATCCTTCTGTTGTGGCTGTGTAAATATGGTAAACATCAAGATAAGCGTAATTACCTATTAGTATGCCTGCATAAACAGTTGAAGCATTTTTAAAATATTAATTAGCTTGGATTAAAAATGAAATAAAAAGGCATGCCTTATTAAATACTTTCACATCTTTTGTTCTCATTAAATAGAAAATGTCCATCCCGCTGAGCAGTAAATGTCATTCTGGTCATACTTTAGTAAAAAAAAAATATATATAAAAGAGTACTTGCTTTATAATATAAACATTTCCTTCACTACAGACTGGACTGAGCTTTCCTCCTACTCTGCATCTTCAGTCTATGGTTACTGTACATAGCTTCAATCAAAACCCAGCAGTTGTTGCAAATTCCAGTCCAGTCATGATTTCCACTAGATGGCAGCAGTATTTTGTTTTTGAAAGTTGCCTCTCCATTTAGGCTTCCTGAGCCTTGGAGAAAAACAAAACACAAACCACCCTTTTTAAAAAACTTACTGTTCATCACAGTAACCGTCATCATGTAGTGCTTGGCACAAATTAACGCTGTTCAGGGTCAACAACTGCCAAATCAGTCACTGTGCCACACTGTACACAGTTTCTCAGCATTTTTTTCTGAAATGTGGTTCATACAGAACCAATCCACCTGTATTTACACAAAGCCTTCTTCTGCAACTTTTACACACTTGTTGCTTTTCATCTTGTCTCATTGCAGCAGCTCACGTCTTCAGACTTGAGATGAAATGTAAAGTGAGCGCAGACGCTGAGCCAGGATGGCCTCCAGCTCTTCCAGAGGTGAGTCACTGCGGCTGTGAGCCAGAGAAGAAGTGCAGTTATTCCCCTGTCGAGTGCAGTTGATGCCTAGTAACAGGGTCCTGAAGCCATCTTTTTCCAGCAGTGCTGGCATCTGCTGCAGGAAGAAACTTTCGCAACATGAACTAAGGTCCACCGAACCATTTGCCTGTTCAAGAAAAAAAAACCAATCATGTTAGAGCTGCTTACAAAATGTAGACTAGATTACAAAAGAGTAGCATAGCCTTCTCAAAGCAAACATTACCTTGGCTGTCCTGTAGATGCTGACTGCATTGTCGAGGTTTATGTGCTTGGAGCAGATGAGCTCACAATGTCTTTGTAGTGCCCCCAGCTGGAACTGATTAGCAGCCGACAAAAGCTGTAGGAAAAAAAAATAAAAAAAATTATACACTTTTCATAATCTTTTAGTTCATAAACCCACCTGGTTGTGTCTATAGTCATAGTCTAGGCTTAGATTTATTTATTTTTGGCCATGGTATCCAGTTATAGAACATAAAATTATAAAGAACTAGATCAGTTTCACAAAGCTGCATGTGTTAGCATGTCCCCAAAAGCAGGAATACACAGAGCTGTTGCTGCCTCCGGCTGATGAATATGTCTCAGCAGCACCCAGAGAATTAAATCACACTCATTAAGAACTTGTAAATATTTTTGAGTTCTCCTGTTCTTCACAATACATATCTGACTAATTTCAGTTCCTATAAGTATAACCTACATAACTGAATGCTTTTTGATGATCTGCCATGACTAGTTGGTGGAATAAACAAGTCTATTTAGCCTACAGATTGATTTGGTGTTCATTCTCTTTCAGCAAGGTAATATTGAATGAAAACATTTAGTCAATCAGTGTACAAATGAACTAACTTTCAAGTAAAACTAATGTCCAACTTAATTTGAACTAAACAGATTGAATGGTGAAAGAATACAGGCCATGAATTCACATTTCCTGTATTTATTTTGGTAAATGAGCCCAATTTCATGGAGTGAACTGGCAAAAATTGGAGGAGCAAAAACATAAGTTTGATCACGTGCCTTTAGAAAATAGATTCATATGATCCACGTGTGCTAATCACGTGTGCTAATGACCAGGTGCCTGTTCACCTAATATACCATAACATACTGTTCTGTGATCTCACAATGACTGTGCAGTAAAAATGTGTTTTTACATGAACATCTTTATCTCTCTGTGCAGTTCAAGTCAATCTAATTAACATGATCTGAACCTTCAGTGCTGTTCTCACCTCCAGTAAGTCCGTCACATTAGTTTTCAGTGATTCTGTTCCTCCACAGTACAGGTAAGACATCATCATCTGTAGAAAGGTCAAATGTCTAGTTTAGCAACATTTCAACATATCTAATTGTTTTGGCATGCGCAGGGAAAAAGAGACTACACAGTAGAAATTAATTTCTTTCAAATGAAATTGTCAGATTAATGTTTTTTTTGGCTAAAGGAAACATTAGGACACCTTGTGACCTTTAGGCTGAAGGAATGTCAATAAGACACTTCTTGGAGCCAGTCAGTTTGGGGTTTATTCCATGTATAGCCCTTGTAAATTCACATCAAAGCATCTGAATTACATATAGGTCTGGTCTTTAACTGGATCTAGGAATTTATTTCTCATGGGATTTTCTTAGGGTCATTATTGTGTTCCAGGTTAGAAATGGTGTTATTTTCCTTTAACATCCTCTGGTTTATGGTAGAATTAATGAATCTATGATAATGAGTTGGCCAGAGCAATGCATCTCCAAGCCCCGTCATTTTCAGCTCTTAAAAGTTGGTATGCAATTATTTTCTATTTCTGATTAAATTAAAAAGGACAAGAAAATCAAATGTGAATGTCTGTTCACCCAGTAAAGTCATCAAAATATTCTGGACAATGATCCTCCAATTACTTCCTGATGTCTTCTTCATGGTTTGCACCAGTGGAAACAGCCAGTTGTTGATCGTGTGATTCGTGTAAAGCATAAAGTGTTTACTTTGAAGTTTTTTTTTGTTTCTTTTTTTTAAATTGCCATGTTTCCATTATTTTGTCAAATAATTTGCCACCTTTGGCAATTAAATGGAAATGCAGCTAATGTTATGTACCGCTGACGTAATTTTCAGAGATGATTTTCATAAAAAATAATAAAAATAATCTCTGACTATGATGAAAATCACATCAGTGGCTATGCCATATTTATGGACATATGGGAATTAACATGGGACATAAAAACTGTCTATTTTTTACAGTTTTTATGATTTTTTGTTTTCAGCGCTAGAAATTAAAAGTCATAGGGAACCTAATCTATTTTTCCCGTTATTGTATCATATATATTTTTCATACCTGGAAAATATGGTACTTGACATCGATGATCTCAATTTCTTTGCTGGGGCTTCCATCTGATCCAGAGGATGCCAGCAGAGATTTGAATCTAAAAGGAAAAACGTAGTTTTATCAATGTCCAATTAGGTTTTCCTCTAAAAGCCCTCAAGTAAATTAAATTCACTGAGAAATTGATTGCTTTGAGCTTGATTGGTCCTCAAAAGTACCAACTGATCAGAAACCTGAAAAGCATAAGCTGAACCAGGTAATATTGTTGACAACTCTTTGGTGTGGATGCTGTAACAGAGTTAAGCATCCACAGAGCACAGCTATAAAAACGGATTCAAAAGAAAATCATTTTGACATGTTGGGATATGTCTTCGTGGTTCTCAGTGATAACTGTCCCGCATATTTTATTTGTTTCCCTGCTGCTACACACATGGCTTAAATGAATGGGTGATAAACTGGGTTCTGATCTTTTAAAAAGCCTGACCTGCTGATTCCGATTTTGGCCGATACCATTTTTTTCTTGTCTGAAATGTTGCTAAATAGAAAGTTGTTGAGATGGCAACAGTGGGGTAACTATAGTTAACTGTAAATGTGCAGACATGACCTGGTGGGTCGGTCAGTTGGTCAAACCTCTCTCACTGGAGAACAGAAGAAGGCAGTGGTTGATTTTTAAGACTTTGCTAACCTTAACCCTTTGACAATTTCAATCACTTGTACAGGAGTGGGGACACATCTAAAACATGCAGGACATTAGGACCTAAGGGCCACGGTTGGGAATCTCTGCTCTAGGGAAGACATACAGAGGCTACAGTTTTAGAAAAGTACTTAAAGGTTATTCTAAGGGCAGTTTCAAACTGAGCTCTTTAATCATTTTGTTCATCCCTAAAAATAACTTTTACAGTGACTCCTTTTACAAATGCACTAAAATGTATTACATGTCAGTCAAGAAAGCGACAAAAAAAGAAATTTGAATACATTTTGGCAGATGAAAACTCAAACACAAAATTCTGATTTGTGTGTCTAAAATTAATACATATCTGCAAAATGAAGAGTGGTTGCACTTACTTGTCAGAAGCAGTTATCAGAAGGACTTTGTGTCCATAAAATGGTTTTCCCTCCACCAAAAATGTCACATCTGACATGTCTGGGTTGTTCAGAAAGAGTGGATCTGTAAAGATCAGATTAACAATATGTAAATGACTCAGATTTCAGCCCATCACATCCTACTTTCAATGTAGTAATAGTTTATTATAATTTTTGGAAGCTTTGTTTAAAATTCACATTTTAGGACAGTGAACTACATTGATTCATACAGTCATCACTCAAAGCTTTCTCACCCAACTGAGCTGAAAGAGACGCCTTCATCGCAGGGATGGCTGGAAGTGGTGCTGAGCCAAAACAGTGACTAAAAATAGCTGCCAGCTGCTGTATAATGGCATCGTTCTGAAAGAAAGAACAGAAGGTCAGGATTATTTCTTATTTTGAAGACTGAAAAGTAGTAAACATGACAGGCTTCATGTTTGACAATACCTTGGTGGTTCGCAGGATAGTGAACATAAGGGGCAGGCCTGTGGTGACAAGTTCATCACAGTAGTCCTCTTCTCGGACAGTGGTAAACTCTCTGAGAAGAGAGAGGATGGCCCCCATCTTGGACTGCTGATGGGCACAACGAAGAGATTCCAGCCACACATGTAGTTTCCATGGCACACCTAAGTAAAGTTAAGTTTTGTTTTAGAAGCATAAATAAACAAAAGTCCTGTTGTCCTATGGCTATTTGAAAGGTACCCATTGCATGAAGCTCCATGGTGACATCAAGATATCCGTGCTCAGCACTGTAGTAGCTTGCTTCTTGAAGAGCCTTCATCCTGGCCTTGCAGAGCTTGGGTATGTCTGCATCCTGCAGTGCTGGAGTGCCATTGGAAGGTGTTGGAAGATAAGGACACATCCCTGGAATATCATTCTCCACTCCTTCTGCTAGGATCTCCTCCAGAGACAGAACATCCTCTTTGATCTGCTGGGGTTGAGTCAGTAGCTTTCTCAGTACGTTTCTGATGGAGGAAGGAAACAACAAGCATTAAATCAGTTATCTGTGCTCAAATGGTAAAATACACAAATTTCTGTGACCCTGTGACCTATGCGATTAGATAATCCATCACTCTTAGTGTGGAATGTGAAGTGTTGAGTCTACACAGAGTTCACATGAACACACAGCAAACAGGTGGAGAGGATCACTCTACCAGTTGGTTTATAAAAGCAAATTGACAACACAACCCCCTGCTCACTTTGCACAATAGATACAATACATCTCCACTCAGAATTAACTTAAAAATAAAGTTTCAGTTAAACAATATTGCATATAAAATTAAAAAAAGACAGTTATTACAGAAATGTTATGACTTATGGCCTTCACAAGAAGTGTAAGCCACAATAAGTCATTACTAAAGACATTAGCTGATCAGAGAGCACTGTAAGTTGAGTGGACGAAGAAAGTGTGGTAGAATAAAATATAAAAATGCATGAATTTTTAGTTTCTGTTTTAATTGAAGTACTGAAAAAAAATAATGTCTCAAAATGAAATGCAACAAACCTGTGTCCATGTGCAGCAGCATGACTGAAACAGTTCATGTCTTCATAAAGAGATGAAGTGAGAGCATTTCCATCATGGCTCCTTGATAAGGGGTCAGCGCCACGTGCCAGGAGCAAAGTCACCATCTCATAGTTACCTAAGAAACACATAAGTACCTATCAACTTCTAAACACATTTTATTAAAATCAACTAAAAACTTAGTGATGAAATGTTAGTTTTTCTCCAATTGTGTTATTTTTTTATGTACTCAATGTTTACTTTCCTGAGATCAGTATATCGCAGATTACATTATATTTTACATTAGATTCATAAACCAGCAGCACATTCACATTAAGGCGTTTGCTCACTGTCACTCCAGCTATGTGTGGACCATGTGTCTTTTACTACACTGTATGGCTTTCAGATGATCCTGTGGAGGAATGTGGGCCAGAAGGGACTCTACTGCAGGCAGCATTTCTTTTTTCACCACACTTTCATTTTACACTCTAATTCCACTAATTCCTCCTCTCCCCTCCCACTACCCCTGGACATTCACAACTTAGTGGTCTATAGGAAAAGTAGTACTGTTTTCAATGCCAATGAGTTATTAGATGTTTCACAGAAAGACAACAACCTTTCTCATTAATTTACCTTCTTACAGCTGTTTTGCATGTAGTGTATCAAAAATTTACTGGCAATGAATCAAATGAGAACACAAACCCACTGCACATAGGCAGCACTCCAACATGAGCTATGCTTTCAGCTGAAATGTCTGCATTTACCCACCTGCTGCAGACGCCAGCTGCAACGGAGTGTCTGCTGTGGTCTCCTGACCATTTCGGACTGCTGCCCCCTCCACATTGGCTCCCGCATCCAACAGAAGCTGCAGACAAACGTCACATCTATTTATTAAGCATGTCTTGAAAGTAGATTAAAAGGACACTAGTTTATAAATGAGGTATAGCAAAGTGGTTAATTGTGCTGATAACAGCACATGTGAGGAGGCATTTTTGTTCACCAAAAGCATAAAAAAAAAATTGTAAAAATGTTTGGGGCTTTTTTTAAATAGAGGTTGAATTTAAAGCTCATGAGGATTAGGTTTTCTTTTATAAAAAGAGGGAACAGATTAACAGGTATTTCAACACTGTTTTGTCAGGTCTATGGTTAGATAGACAGGTCTACAGCATATGGTAAAAGTGGAAATTAGAATATGCTAAGAAAACACCATTCAGTGGAATTTTAATATAACAGTAAGGATGCTAATATGTGTATATGTTGTACCTGCACTACAGGGATGTGTCCATGCAACACTGCAAAGGTGAGAGCTGTCCAGTGTCGACTGTCAGGATGTACAGAAGGATACTTTGGGGAGTACAATGGAACCTGCATATACAGAACAGATTAGAAAAGAATAAATTCTTTCAAGGCAAAGACTGGAAATGTTTACATACATAATCAGAGTGGACTTTGGATGCTGTTTTTGCAAATACATCTGTTGACAAATTGCAAATACATTGTAAAGGTTGAGGACATCTGTTCTTTATTTACCGCCACATCAAGGTTGGCTCCAGCATCAATCAGCATCTGGACAAGGGCCTCATCTCCAGCTGCACAGGCATACATCAGAGGGGTCATACCCTGAATGACGAAGAGGAAAAGTGCAAGATTAGGCAAAAAAAGAAAGCCATTCATTATGCATGCAAGCTTTCCTGCTTTCAGGTGAGATTACTTTGAATTTGATGAAAACTGGTGTACTTTTATAAAGAACCCCTGATACACAGCTGATTTGTTCTAAATTTATCCACAAAAAGATAACATTTAAATCAGTGCATCTACATGCACTTGTATATAAATCCTAATTACTGCATTTGATCTAATAGTGCTCATAATACCTGGTCGTCCATGCTGTTGACCCCATCTGGCCTGAGCAGGTCAATAGCTTGACCAATGAGATCAGTGCGTCCACAATTGAGCATTCGAAACCCCAAGTCCAGGTTGAATTTATCTATGGCAGCTTTGGAGTCCAGACGCTTGAAGGAGCTAAAGCAACACTCCGGCCTTAAAAGGAATCAAGATTTATACACCCTATTAAAGACCTTTTATAACCACCAAGTGGCTCATGCTGACCATATGTTAACATGAAATGTTTTTCTACAGAAATAAACTGTACAATAACAGTATGCAGCCAGTGTGTAGTTACTGGTCTGCTTCTCACAGCCTCTGCTTTTTAAACATAAAGCTGAATCGGTTTACAAGTGCAAAGGTAAAAGAAAACACATCCGGAGGCATAACAGAGACATAGCTTTAAGGTTTTTTCTTCTGCTTTTTTTTTTTTTAGGTCAGACAAATTGAAATGTACTGTATACATGAAATATTAATTGACTCAACAATAATTCAATTCATAGAAGGGCAGCAGTTATGTGTTGATTTACTTCAGTTGTCTTGGTTCACAGTCAAGTCCTGGAAGGAGGAGCCTGGCGGTCTGTCTGACATCATCACTGTCCACCAATGGACTCTTGCGATGCTCGGCATGAACTATGGCCACTCTCATCCACTCCATCAAAGGCGGCAACAGCATAAATGGCCTAAAAGAAAAGATCATTCACCTTTGTTGATCTTGAAATAATGATTGGTAGTCTTTAAAGCCATGTTTGATTTCAAAGTCAAAAGCTTAGATGTGTACCAACCAGGCGTTCCTAAAATATTAACCATAAAAAAACAAGAGCGGCCACTGAATCAAAAGATAAAAGATTTTGAGTTTGACAATTTTGGAGAAGATTACACAGATTTTGCAGAAATAAGGATGATTGTATTGTTGTAGCTATGTCTGACGTTCTTAAATGCATCTGGATTAAACACACCCTTTTGCTTTGTCTGTCTTCATAATCCTCCTCCATCTGAATCAGCAAGAGATGATGTGGTTCTTAGTAATGTAATATCTAGCCAGTTATCTAGTGTTAAGCCTTTTTGTCTCCACCTTGGTCTGACCATATGTGCATAGAGTATGCTTGTGAACAATAGCGTTTTACTGTGAATGGGACTGTTTGCTTTTGGTCCTTTGAAGCCTCAGTGACATTCTGTTAATGGTTGCATGAACACTGCCATTGTGCTATCTTAAGTTACTGGCGACTGTCTTACTCCTGTGATGCTGTGATGTTTATTCTCAGTGAGCTTACATCTGTTCTGATGTGATCCTGGGTTCAATGCAATTCATGAATACGCCTCCATTTGTATTCATGAACTGCATTGAACCCTGTACTGTGCAGCTGTAGTTAACAAGGACTGAAAGTCTTGCAGTATTATTCATTTTGATATGATTGCTTAGATGACATCAAAATCTCTGAGCAAAGTGGAATATTTTGGTTTTAACTGACCTTTGGCAGCTTTTTTCCTAAAATATCCAACAGATCAAAATGCATCTAAATACTTGCAGTTAGTCTGACATGAGCACTGAAGTCTTTTTTTAGAGTTTCTGTCAAATACTGTTTTGTCCGTAGCAGATCAGTCAGGAGGGGTCTCACCGTCAGCCAGGCGTGACTGTGAACAAGCAGACTGGGAACTGATGAGCTCAAAAAGGAGGGAGGGGGCGTTAAGTGTAGCTGCTGGGTGCATATAATTAAGGTTTAAGTGTTTGGGAAACAGCTAGGAAGCAGGTGGGATATGTCAACGTGAGGCAGGGGGTTGGGAGGCAGTCTGCCACTTTTTGGATAGTGTTGAAGGCATAGAGTGATAAGAACGCCATGTTTCTGAGGAGAGAAAGCCCTGTAGGTTTGGGAATCAATGTTTATAGCTCTCTTAATGTGCTCCACTTAACACAAATTGAATTTTGCAGGTGGATGTATTCATTCATTTCTACATTTATTTTTTTCTTTTAAATAAACAGAACTTGCAGTGCAGATTCTTTATTGTGTGGCTCTTTCCAGGCAAATTCTAAGCAAGTCAACTAAAACAAAACTTAACCATCTCCAAATTAACATATTTAGCTATTTGCACTTTACACCCACTGCTCCATTAGAGGATTAATCTAAAACCTTATTACTCTGTCAGTCTGTTTAACAAGTAAGGGAGTTTAAAGAGACTGCACCATAGTCCTACATAGTCTGACTTACAGTTTCTTGAGCACTAGTTGCACTAGTTGCTCAGGTATGACCAACTAGTGCAGTGTGATTTGATGCAACAGACAAAATAAAAAAAGATCAATAAAGCATGTAGTAAGATAATACTGTGAGTGATAAATAATAGAAGTAAAATGACTTCCAGAAAAGAGAACTTCACAGACTCTGTGATGAGTGGATTTATAAAGCTCATGTAGCATAAGGGTTGGAGTGGTAAAAGGTCGACAGACCTGATGAGACGGAATTGATGTTGTTCTACAGTGATAGAGGGTATGTACATTTAATTGGATGAAGGTGTATATGTTTATAAAATGTATAAAAATCATGTGTTACTGTCAAATTTGTCTAACAAAATTGGTTAATTCCAAAATACCAGAGCAAGAATTGATGAGGGCCAAATTATTCAGGTAAACGCCATAGATGTCCTTTTTCTCTCATATGTGGATTAGCAATCTGCGACTGACCGAAACACCATCACCCATAACTGGGATGTGTTGGAAGAAGTCTTTACTAAGAGGTCTGAAAGACCTTTACCAGTAAAAGATCTTAATGTATCTAAGTAGAAATGCATGTTCAGCAGATGTAGCTCGTCTTCTCTCAGAAGTACCCCACATCTTTCTTTCCTCTTCCTCACATGACCGCTGTGCTAAATTGTGCCCTTAAACCTGAAACAAAAACTGCAGCTCTGTCAGAGATTAGATTAACATCAAAGCCTTGATGGCAGTTAACACTGAAACTAGATAGCAGCCACAGCTAGCCTTGTGACCCGACATGCTGAGAGCCATGCTCTGATAGATGTAGATGATGGATTTACACAGACTAACATGTACAAACTTTCCCACACCTGCAAATATAAACCTTGGCTTTGAATTATTGAACTTCTTCAACCATAAAAGAATGATTAGCTTAAATAATGCTCAGATGTGTTTACTTTTCATCCAGGGCAGATTGGAGTTCAAACATTTGCCAATATGTCCAGTAGGGGCTAAAATTTGAAGCTTATTAATTTAAATATTTAAATGCTATCTTCTCTTAATCAAATTAGTAGCAATGTGACAGACAAGTTTAATCACTCATCTAAAAGCTACGTAAGATCTTCTTTTAATCTATATTTGAAAACAAGAATCATAAAATATATCTTATCAATTACATTTTATTAGTGCTCTAATCTATCATTTAATAGTAAAGGAGTGTCTTTAGTCATTTGAACACAGGATGATTAATAATTTCTATTCAAACATTGTGCAAAATCAAGAATATGCTCAGACCAAAGTGTTTGCCCCTCTACGTTTCATGCAGTTTAATAATTATCACATACAGCCATGCAGCAGCTTTATTGGGGACCAAAATGAGTCGGCTCTTGTAGTAAAAGAGAATCTGCGGTTAGTCTCTCACCAGGCTCCCTATAACATTGGGTGATGTGGCCCACACAGATTCTGGCAGTTTTGAGTTTCTGCCAAAGATTTCATAAAGTTTCCAATAGAGGGTGGGTCAAAGAGATGAAGAGGCCCTCTGTAGAAGAGTACTCTGCAGCATGAACAGACTTTACCATTGTAATCACTACCAGGTTTGCACTTCCATACCCTACCACCTGAGTTGGCTCTGTAACATTTGTAGAATGTATGCAGTGATGAAGAAGGGCAAGTTGCCCTCTAGCAGATGCTTTTAAAGAAAAACAGAATGTTTAAATGTTTAGAAAGAGGGCTATGGTTTTAATCTGCTCACATAAACCAGTGTGATGTACATCCAACATCAAAAACATCTAAGGATTTCGAAGATACGGCCAGGATAAGAAAAGAGAGGGGAAGTTTTACTGGTCTGTTTTCTTTGATGCTAATGAGAAGTCCACCTTAGCACAGTTATACTGTTTATGTTCACTATTAAATGTATCGGAGCCAGATGGCCTCATCTCTTACCCTTTAAACACATGCATATAGTCTAAACACTTCTAAGAGAAGATGATGCATCATGACTTTCTAATACTAAAATATCTCAATAATCTGGATAAAACTTACAAATAGAAACTATTTGCTAAATTTACACTAATTTAAATTCTGTTTAAATAATTGGGTTCTTTGGAATAGTACCCATGCCTTAGATTTAAAGTCAATTAATTAACCTTTACACAGAGAGAAAAACAGTACGTCTTTTCCCAGGCTCGAGGACAAAGGCAGACACAGTGCAGGTCCTTATCGTTTACATTTATTAACTTTCAAAGAGATTTACACCTTGGCAAAATGAATATGTTCACTCTAATCAGTATTTTAACACATTTTAAAACGGAGGACTTTTTGGCAAGTTTTTATTCCCACTGCTGTTGAAATCAAACAGCTGAAAATATAATTTCTTTGACATTAAAGCCTCAGTTTAAATATGAAAGTCATTTGCAAATAGAAGAGGCTTAAAATCCAATTGCAAAAATTATGTGCAAATATCCAGAGTGCAAATATTTTCCAACTGCCTTTCTAGATACTCTGTACTTAGAACTGTTAACTAAACCCAACTTGGAGTGGAATTAAGGAGACAGAATTACAGAGCACCCATGCTTCTTTAAATCCATTAAATCACCACTGTTCTGCCTAATTTACACCTCAAGGTGATTTTAAGTCATCCTTCAACCCAACTTAACACCTGGGAGCATTTTCTTCTAGTAATTAACTTAACAAAAAAACAACACTTAAATGACCAGAGGGCAATATGATTAGACATAGATAAAAATAAAAAAAAACGTAAAAAAATACGAGTTTCCACTGGAAAACCTACTGATATAATTTTAAAACTAAAGCGGTAATTTCAGAGGTTTAAGGGTTTTTCTATTTGCTGTGGATAAAGCTGTGGCTTTAGTTAGATCTCTGCTACACTCATTACAAAACCTCTAATCTCTAATTCCACTAAGTAAATGTATGAAAAGAAAAATCTTGAAATAACATTTAAACCTCAAAACTTTTCTCACATTGTGGCACCTCACATACAAACCTCAATGTATTTTTGTACATTATTCTTTGTAAAATACCCCAAGTGTAGTCAGATTGAATGGAGAGACTGCAGATGGAAATTAAGAGCCAAGGTCTGGTATAAAGCATATTATTTTTTCCCATTGATGCTATTTGTGGCTTCTGTCAAATGATCTCAAGTTTTTTGCAGACTAGCTGGTTGACTTTCAAAATTGGGCTGTATTTCTATCCATCTGCCCACTAGTTCTTCCCAGCTTTCCTTTCCTTGCTGAATAAAAGCATCCCATAGCATTTCACTACTCCCACTATGTTTCACATAGCAGACAGTGTACTCAGCGCAGCATACGGTTTTCCCTACATACGGTTTTCCCTACATACAGTGCTTTTATATAGGCCAAAAAGCTTAGCTTCAGAATGATCTGATCAGGACTTCATCTCACATGTTTGCCAAGTTCTCTAAATATTTATTTTAAAATTGGAAATGGGTCCATTCATAATTTTTCTTAGTCTTTCACATGAAATAAAAATAAAAAATACATAGCATGATAAAATGTAGTAAAATGTTACAATACTCAAGGATTCTTAGTGCTTTTGAGAGGAAATGTATGTGTGTAAAACTTAAATTTCAATCAAACCCCAAGTTTAATTTTGTTATTTAATAGCGTGTTACATCCTGGCAGAGTTCAGTGAGCCATAACTCCTACCTCTCTTTGCTAAGGGCCATGCGTGGGGGATCCAGGTTGGGATTCTCCATGGACTCCATTTGAGGGCAGCGCAGGAAGTAGTAAAGGGTGTGGAGGGCGTCAGGCGACCAGGACACAGGCTGCTGGGCACGGGCGTGACGGGCAGGGCTCTGTCCTGGACGCATTGAGCTGAGACGCTGCATGTGGTGCATGGCACGGGATACCAAGTCACCTGGAACAGAGGAAATATAACAACACTGAACATCAGATAAAACATTTGATCTAATTTCTAAATTCCCGGGAGATGTGCAAAATGTTGAGTAGTAGATAAAAAAAGTATAATTGGAGTTATGTGTTTAGACTCCGTGGTCTTCCAGTCAGACCGGATTTCCTCCTTTCCTCAACAACTTTCCTCCATGTCTTAAATGAACGCTGCCATTAGTAGCGTCATTATCAGTAAGCAAAGTCAGACAGCCAGTTTAAAACAGTCATTCATCTTTAATCACTGAGGGGGTTAATGGGAGTACAGACAGCTGATAACTGGCTCTAATGAACTGTTCAACTGTTTATTGCCAGAACAATTAGATCACTGGAGTTAGCACATAGATCTCAGTTTCGGTCATTAAAAAAACTGATTTGTTATATAAAATGTACAATCTTATCTAAACTAGTCTTTATAAAAGCATTTAAGAAAAAAAGCTCCACTATATAAACTTAGTGGGGAATGGTCAGCATTTAGGAAAGGCTTGCTTAGATAACAGTAGGGGGAAAAAAAACAATCAGAAAAAAAGCACAGGAAAATGTGATAAACCTTCTAGATACTGTTGGGAGACTGCAACCGCTGTAAGAAAAGGACTAATCACACATCAGCATTACACATGTTAAACTTGGGACAGAGTTACATTCATTTAAAATTATTGCTCGAAAGCACAACAAAGCTCTGTGTCCAAAGATGTAGAGTTTGCCTGTATGAGTGTGTGTTAGCCTATGCTAAGAAGTTCTTCTGGGTTCCACCATGGGGGTAAGGCCAGGTTAGACTGACGAAAACAGACCTCAGGTAAAGCTGAAGGGCCTCCTTTGTGCTAACCAGCACCAAATATCCCTCCAGGAGGGCTCAGTGAAATTCCTACACTACATGGAGAGATTCTCTCTTAGTTTCCAGTCTACATTTCCCCCCTCAACCTAAACTTAATCCAGATGGACATGAAATGTCAATTCTTGAATTACAGATTTCACCCAAAGTCTTGTAATAGCCACAAAGTCTTTTATTTTTTAAATGCACATTGATATATGTCATCTTTAGATTCTTTTTGATGTATGCAGAGTGTTTGTATCTATGACAATATCTAGTGCAGAAATACGTCTCTACAGATGTTTCTCTGATTGGAGCCAAAGAGATCAGACAAGCAAAGTGCTAAACCTGCCGTATTTCTGTTGTGTGTATGTGAACCCGTGGACACGTATGTATGTTTTTTAGTGAATGTGTGTAGATGCCAGCCCTATCCAGATTTACCCCGTTTCACCCCACCAGAGAGAAGTGGCACAAAGAGGCCACTGAGCAGAAGTGAGAGAAAGAGCGTGTCTGTACTTTCTTAATGCCTCACTATAACGCCGGCAACGTATGAACGTGGCCTTGTGCTGCAGGAACAAATGACAGAGTGTTGGTTCATTTGGAGTAGGAAACTTATCCCTGACCAAAACTATCCTCCATCTCTTTTCCTCTCTCCCTCCCCTAAAAACATCAGTTTTCACCTTTCTACTTTTCAATCATTTTCCTGTACAACCTTTACCCTCCATATAACTAAACCCTCTCCTATAAATCTATTTTGCTGCCTCAAGCTACACCTCCGAACATTATCATTTCCTCTCAATTATTAATAAGTCATATTTCTGCTCTTTATCACAACCAAATCCTTTGCAACCTACGGTTTACCCCCCTCCAACATCACTATGAACACTTAATTTGCTTAGGCCTTTATGGTCCTTACTCACATGGAACTGTGCTACAAAGATTTTGTTTAAGATAGGTCAGATAAATAAAAATTGATATGAGACACAAGTATCTCATTGCATTGCTCTTTTTGAGTAAAAGTGCTTTAATAGGGTTTATGAAATCTCTATAAAGGTGTCCAAAATAAACCATAACCCAAAAAGGACCAAATATGGGGACAGTTAATTTGGCAAGTTAGTCTCAGAGGAGAAACTCAAGCTGGATTCAAAATATTTATGTAATACATTATGCCATAGCAACAGTACTTATAATGTTCTGTTTTTATACTTTTGATTTGTTTTGATCAGTGCATTCTGAAGCTCAATTATGAACACCGTAGTACAATAATTTAAGATTGAGAATTTGTAAAGGGTTTTAAGAATGTATGTTTTTATTAAAGGAAATTTGTTGTTTTTTGTGTCGCTACCTAAAAAACCTCCAGAATTTGTTTTTTCCTTAAATGCTAACTGCAAACTAAAAAAAATGTAGAAAGTCTGACAGGTGTAAAAGTGATTATTTTTACTCACTGAGCTCTGAGATGCTGCCCACACAGGTGGCCAGAAGAGATTGTTCCAGTGTTCTCAGCTCCAGCTGGGCGTAAGCATCCTCTCTACTGTCCACAGTCTGCTGGTGCTCTGTGTACAGACTGAAATGGGCTGGGAGTGACAAAACACCTACAGATGCAAAGACAAAAACTTTCATGTAATTTCATGTGATACACCTCACAAAGAAGCAGATTATTTCCAAGAGGAAGGAAAAACATTTTAAAAATTTAAACAGAATTCTGAAATTTATATTTAAACAATTTTACTTTGGTACAACTAAATGCTCCTTAAAAGTCGCAATAAGTAAAATATATCGATAAATAGTGTCCACCTTTAATGTCAGTAATATGACAAAATGCTGAATTTGTAATCTTGCTAACATGTGATCCACATTGCAAAGACAAGATAAAAAAAAATTCAGTGAAACTAAGGACATGCTTTCTTTCATGTTCATGGGGCAAATAGAAAATATGCATAGTAGCATTGAGCACAGAATGTAACAAATAGTTCTCTGAAAAGAATCCAATGCTACAATCTCTACAATATTTCACATTGTAGAGATAACACTTTACACTGCATGTTTTTCTTAACCTACTTTTGTGCTTTTAAGACAAAATGGATGCGTTGCCAAACAAGCATGTCCAGCAGGTTAAATAAACCGGTAAAACATAATAAGCTTTATCCTGGTCAGTTGTGGCATTTCCTATTTGAATTGAACCCCTGAGGGCTCAGGAGCCCAACCCATCTTTCAACTTACTTTTTTAAGTAAACATTTCTACAGCAAACACCAGAACTATATTTAAAAGAACTCTTTCCTAAAAGGAATCTGTTGCAGTCAGTCAGATCAGATTTGCCCTACGTGACCGCCTACTGTGAGTCTACACTCAGGCAAAGCGATAAGATCCTCTTTGCATAACTTTAAGATGGCATCTTGTTCTTTCACTGCTGTAATTGTCTTCCCGATACAAGATAAAAGTAGCAACCAATGACGAGAAGACAGACTTCTTTCTTTTTTTTCTCTTTGTATTTCTCTGCCTCCTTTTTGTTAGCTTTTCTGCACAGTGCGTGAATAAACCAGGCTGTGTGGTCATCTGATGTAGATGAAACCGTTTAGTGTGCTTGGTGAGCTGCCTGAAGGACAACTTTTGTTTTGGCTCCAGAAAGAGGCATGTACTTAATGCCATGGAGGACAAAATGAGTGGGGTAGAGCTGGGGATAATAAACAGAAGAAGAGAAAAGGTTTCTGATGTATTTATGATGCACAAAAAAGAGATGCAGCCTTTTTAACTTCCGCCCCTGGATATTGTCCCAAAATTATATTCTCATGCATTTCTGGTCAATGGTATGATGTTACTTCCCATAAAGGAGACATTGTTTCAAAACGCTGATGAGAAAGGAAACAAGAAAACGATGTATCGTATACTTTTATAAAGACAACAGTAGTAGATTAGATGAGAAACTTCAAAAATGAAAATCAAGGTAACTCAATTACAATATTCTCTGCAGCACTGGTCTGCTGTCAAAGACTATTCAGTCTCATTCAAAGTAACACTGCATCTATTTTTGCATACTTGTATTTTCATTGCAACTGTCTGATTTATATAATGTGCTAGCACCTGTTTAAACACATAATACATACATAGTTTTAAAAATAAAGTAGAAATCTCAAATTGGCTAAAGCTCATTTAGATTGGATTTGTAGCATTTTTTAAGCTTTTCCACCAATCCTCAATTGCATTTAGCCTTTGACTGGGCCACATTCAGGTCCATATTCAATTTGTTTTGATTCTACAGCATTCCATTGTTGCTTTGGCTGCATGTTTAAGGTCACTTCAAGTGAAGCAGCTGAGAATGTCGACATGAAGTCAGCAGTGAACGCACACATACCATCTACTGGCATTCAGAACAAAATAACTAAGAAATTTAAGGAAAATACTTAATACAAATCATCATTGATGCGGTACCAAAGCAAAACCTGTGCTAATGTAAATACAACTCCAATTGATTCTTTTAAAACCTATGGTAAATGTCAGTTTTTCCCACAGTACCAACCCTCTAGTTGCTTCACCACTGAACCCCAGTCTGCGTCATTTGGACTTTATTTTGGTCTGCAAGCCAACCAGGGTCTGTCCCCACCACCACTAATACTAGCAGCTCCTCCAATCTGCACATCATTTTTTGGCACTTCAGCGCATACAAGGAAGAGAAGGGAGTGAGTATTGGATCTGGGAGGTGGTGGGCATGTAGAGCTTTTATGGAAATGGAATGAGTCATCCAACTAAGTGGGAACTTGGAGAAAAATATTGGACTGGGTTGTATAAGGCAGAGGTTCAAGACAAGTGGCACGAGGGATTTATTCTTCTGAGGCTATTATGATTCCATCTCTGAGGTTGACCCTGCACATGTCATGTGGGAATCTCAGCTGCAAATCACAGCTGAAACTTACCACAAAGCCTGTGGCAGTTTTACACACCCATCCAAACTTTTCTCCCTCAAGCCATTTTTAATTTCAATGTATTTGTTTTCACACAATTTTTCCATGTGACAAATAATGCATATCTAGCAACAACATAAGTGGGAAATGATTACCTTTTCCTTTGAGTTACTGGTCATGAGCACAGGAAAGCGTTTTGGGTTTTTTTTGTAAAATTGTTAAACAGATCAAGTTTCTTACACACTAAAACTAGAATAAATTGTAGCTTACAAGTTTGTCCTAAAAATGCAACTTTCTTTATCTATTCTCTAAAAAAAACAGAAACAAAAAACATTTTAAAAAAGTTAATTTATCTTGAGGCAATGTTCCATTGCTTTTCCACCACATCACTATGCTGTATCACTTTGTTGCTAGTGAATTATCTTATGTTATCTCTCAAGTCACCTTTTGTCTAACTCGACTCATGCATGGGAATATTGTTAGATTAGATAGCTAGACTTTCAGGAATCTTTACACTTCTCGTATCAGTTATTTGGGTTGTTATCGCCATTTTGTTTCCCCAGAGAACCACACACTTGTCTCATTTTGAAAAGGACATTAATCGATACACAAAGTTTTCTTTAATGTGTGCTAGAATAGCACAAACTAAATAATAATCCTCATCTTAGCATCAGTGTGGGAAATACTGCGTGGATAAAGTATTTGGTAGAATATAGTATCCCAGGAGCCATTCAGTAACAGTGCTCGTCAATACCTACCCTTTACTCACACCTTAAGTATATACTAGTAATTAAGATTTAAAAAGCTCTGGGAGAACAGTAAAAAAAAATAAAGAGCAAATGGTATATTTTTCTAGACTGTGTAGGTAACCTGTTGCTACTTTTCAGCAACATGTTTCAAGTTTTATGTTATGTTTGCCGTTTTTGTTGCCAAATTCTTTTCCCACCCACAAGCCATACTTACTTTGTTTTGTCTACCAACGAGTGAGTGTGTCTAGGACATAATGATACAGTCATGCTAGCTTGCTCAGTGAACTCAAGGAAAACTGTCACTCAATTCAAAGTGAGACAGAGGACAACATAAAAACAAAAAATGCATCAACACATGCCATTTCTTCTATAACAGCCACCTCATTCATTACACAGTGGACGGATCAAAGCATTCAGGAAGAGAGGGCTTCAAAGTCACTTCCCCTGCTGAAAAAAGAAGTTCTGATTCTGGTCCAGGGAGTTGTAAGCTTCTTCCACTGCACACAACAGTACAGTGTTTGACAAGAGTGCAATGGGGTGTGTGTGTGTGTGTGTGTGTGTGTGTGTGTGTGTGTGTGTGTGTGTGTGTGTGTGTGTGTGTGAGAGTGGAGTCAAGTGAGCACTAAGCACTGCTTACACCTCATAAGCCCCAAATCTTTTTAATCTTAGTCTGTTCAAGATTCGTGTGAGTTGCTGAATTTCAACATATTATAGTGAAGCTGATCGTTACATCATGAGACAAGTCTTATTACAAGTGCTAATTATTCATGCAACATTAACAAATAGTAACAAATAAAATGTCTAGTGCACCACACATAGCAACAACTGACATTCAACTTAATTGAATAGAGATGGATATTGGAATTTGTAAGTGCATGTTGTACATGTGACAACCTGCATTAGTCTAGAGAAATTATCAAACTGAACCACTAGAGCTACTGATTGTACACCAGTTCATACTAAACAGAACAGCTACAGAAGCAATCTTGAAACAAATCTCTTTGACAGTAGTTAAAGTTAATGAAGTGCTTTCCTCTTGTTCTTGCATTTGCATGTACCATTAAAAGAAAACAATCTCTTATTAATACACCAGCTGTTATGATGGTTTAACCTTTCTCTGCATGTTTAGGGCCAATCGAGAAGACAATAAACCTCAGTGAGAGCACCAAAAACAAGATCCTGACAGCTGAAGGAGTCTTGCTGCTGCTGTGTGTAGTTATTCCTTCTGCCTCTCTTCTGTTCAAGGTCAGAAAGTCACATTACACAGATTAATCGAATTCTTGTCATCTGTTGACATTACATAGGTAGTTATCATTCCTCTGTGTTCAATCAGTTACTCATTTCTCAACAGGTTTTTTGTTTTATTGTCAAAACTCTTTTACCGCTAATTAGCCTCTTTTCTGTTTCCCCCTCGCAGTCAAAGAAACAAAACAAACTGGAGATGAAAAAAATGAAACAAGAAGAGGAGAACATATATCAGGTGAAAATAATTACTTCTTCGCAAAAGTACTTGTAGTGCTTAAACTGTTTTCTATTTTTTTGTATTTTTTTCATTTTGCTTTCAAACAAGTTGTCTTGCTGGAGGGCAAACTCCTTCCCTGAAAGTTTCAAGTCTTTGCAGCTTCTAACAAGTTTTCTTCCAAGATTTAAATTCTCATCAACTCTGACACATTCTATTCCTTTTGTAAAAAAAAAAAAAAAAACTGCTGCATTTCCATCACCATGTTTCAGAGTGGTGGGGTGTGTTCAGTTTGATATTCAGGTAGTTTTTAAGCATAAAAGCCCAAAAGTTCAATTGGGTTTCATATCTAAAGTCTATTTTTTTTATATGTTTTCTGTCCCTCACATATCTTGTGACATTTTATTAAGAGGAATCAGAGAAAAGGGGGCTGAATAAAACACTTCACATAGCCTTACTTGCTCTGCTTTCTGTAAAAATGCTAATAAAACACATAAGCCTGCAGTGCAAAACTTAAACATTTATGAATAATTTTTCAAGGCACTGTAGTCAAGATGAGTGTCTACAAAGATATAAATGTACTTTTTTTTTTTTTTTATCTTGGGTCATTAGAGAGTTTCATATTTATTCACCAGGTTTCATTGTTTGGTGGTGTAACTGTTGTTTTTTTTTAATTTTATTTTATGATTATGTCATACACCAGGGGCTGAATCTAGAAGATTGCTGTACAACATATGATCAGATAGAACGCTCCCAGGCACAAAGCCAGTACCAGGATGTATGCACTGCTATGGAAGAAAGGGAAGAAATCCTGGAGAAACCATGAATGAAAGCAGACGGAGGGGGAAAGCAGAGAATCTATTTCAGGAGCTGTGTGAAATGTTGTTGGATTATGACACACAATGGGTTTTCTTGATTGCAGCACATTAAGTTTTGAACATTGCAGCTACATTTTTAGCTTTCTTAAACTTGCATTGCCTAATCACATTTTTCCTTCTGGGATTAAGACGTAGAACTGGTGTTGAAACAATCTTAACACAGCATCTATTCCATCAAAATTGCAGCAAGGATTTTATGGTACAAAATGACCAATAATTCTTTTGCAGATATTGTGTCTTTAAAAATTTATGTTCTGGTTTTCCTTTTTTTTTTTTTTTAGCTGTTTTAGAATTAGACGTTTAAGCCTTTTAACAGTTTTGCTGTCAATGTGTGATATACTCTGAGTTGCAGATTTATGTGACCTTATTCAGTTATTAGCTTGTATAATTTTTACTTAAGCCTTCATGATTTTTCTTATGGTTTCCTGCATATTTTGGATAAATTAATGTTTTAAAAAAAGAAACTTCTATTGAGATGATTTTTATCCTTCTACTTTTAGAAAAAGAAATTTCATTAAAATTTGCAATTCTTTTCCTTTTGTAGTGCCTTGTTTCCCAACCCTGGTCCTCAAGGCACACCTCCCTGTGTGTCTAAATGTTTTTCTGCTTTAACACACCTAATTCAAATGACTGCGGTTCAGTAAAACCTGTTAATCAGCCATCACCTTAGGGAAACACCTAAACATGCTGGGCAATGTGCCTTTCAGGGAAAACGCAATATTACTTATCAGCCTTCTGATTGGCTGTCGGACTGAACAGCCGTGATTCCATTCGCTTGACCTTCTGTTGTGGGCGGGGCCTTAGCGTGGTCAGGTAGGTATGAAGGGGAGATATGAGAGGCGGTGCGTAAACAGAGTGGGCGAAGATGGCGTCGAGTAAGAAGGGCGGAGGGAATAACAGACTGGACAGAGTTGTGAATGGAAGACGCTCATCCAAATTCAAAGAGGGTCCTGTTGGTAAGTTTTTCCCTGCTGTGCCATGTCGCTTCCCGGCATTTGTCCTTGCAGTAACTCCCCCTTTGTTAACGGAACGACTTCACCCCTACAGCTAACATATTAGCTGCTAGGTTAGCCGTTTTAGGGTAGCACCGCTGGATTTCTAATAGCCTCTGTTGAATTACTGTAGTGTCGATTAGAAACTAAGATGTTAGGGTAATATATCTACACAGCCTATTTAGGCACTATCTGTCTGTCTTCCTGCCGTGTCTGTAGTCAAGACCATCCCCATTAGTACTGACTGTATCCAGTAAAAATATTCATAGTCGTAACAAATGACTGTCATCTGTATTTATATAAAAATTTCAGGTCTTCCATCTCTAATGTCAACAGCTGACCCTGACAGCGCCAACCTGATCAGCAGGTACTTTAACTGTAAAAGGGGAGGGGGTTGGATGGATAAGTGGGTGTAGGATGTGAATGGGAAGGGTTTATCTGTTCTCATAAAGAGGTGTAGATAAATCTATTAAGACAACAGATGGTGATCTGCTGCTATGACACCAAAGAAGAGTTGACTCAGAATGACTATTAAAGAGCCTCCTGAAGGGTGACAGCAAGGCATTGTAGATACTTGCATCTTGTCTTGACTTGCTACAACTTTGGGTGCATCTTGCCAGACTAACCAGTTTGAAGCCTTTACTCCACAACAATGAGAATATTGTCATGTTTTCTCATAAGCTCTTAAGTTATCCATTTGGTACTACTGGGCATTTAATAGCCTTAGCGCCATATAATGAGATTACCAGTTTTTCACCTAATCTTTACTATTACATAAGGTGCCCAACATGCAGAATTTTCCATAATAAAAGCAAAATTTTAATTTTTGCTGCCTTTAGATCACCATTGAACTAAGCCCTACATTTGTTGTCTAGGTGGGGGTGTGCAGGCTCATTGTTACTAGTTTCCTGTTGTTGCCACTGTCAGTGAGTGCAAGGCTACTGTCTGGGACGCTACAGAGCCCAGGCTTGTAGAGTCTTCCTTCGGCTCCCCCTTATCATACTTCTGTATTATCATTTTGTCACTTTCTTCCTCTATTTTGTGCCCTATGTATTGACTATAAAGTAGAGGGATACAAAACATCTCAATAAAATAAACAAACAAGGGGATTTATTTCAGGAATGCGTATTAAAAGCGGAGTTTGGTTTATAGCTAATGTAAATATACCAGATTTGTTTTCTCTGTAAATTTCAATGTAACATAAAGACAAAAATGGACTTACAGGTACCCTTTCGCATGCGTCACTGTTTCAGTGTGGCATGTTCTCATGAATGCCATCAGTTTGTGGCACTGCCAAAGTGTTAGGAAGCCTTGGTTCAGCGACCTTCAGCTTCTCTGCATTGTTGGACCTGGTGTCTCTCCTTCCTCTAGTCCAGTGATTCCCAATCTGGGGGAGCTACTTAATCCCGTGGCTCTCCACTCTTCCGCTAAGCCTCGGAACCTTGATTTCCAAATAAAATGCTAAATTTGGTTTCACCAGAATAAAGGACTCTGAACCACTGAGGAAAATTGCTTTTTCTTTTTTGCCCAGTTGTAAGGATATTCTTAACACAATGTTCTACCCCATTTCCCTGGTATGTTTGTTTGTTTCTCCTGGAAGGTCTGTAACCCACCAGACTTTGCTGGTATCAAACTCTGAAATGAGCTTTGCGTCACCATTCTGTCAAGGCTGCAGTTATCACATATGCCTCTACAGTTTTCTACAGGATTTCTGTCTCCTCAGCGTTCCATTACATCACTCTGTAAGCAGGCATTTTATTTTGCAATGGCATTTTTTGGTTACGCTCCCTGTGGAGGGTGTGACAGTCTGCTGGACAACTGTTAAGCCAGCAGTCTTCCTCATGATTGCGTAACATAACTGACTTAATTTTTTTTTATTGGTCTTGCTACATTTGTGAAAAACTGAATGGTAGATTTGAACTATTTTCAAAGTTTACATTTAATACTTCTGTACTAGACTTTTTTGTATCCCTAGAAAATATCAGTAAAATATTTCGCCATATGAAAACATTACCATATAAAGACAAGTGGAAGTCCTGTATGAGCAAACCTTAAAACTTTCAACCTAAAAATATGCTGATGGAGGAATTGCTCAAGTGGGAACACTCCACAAGGAATAAATGAGGTGTTTTTATGTTCTAGGTATAACTTTACTAAATTAGCTTTCTGTAAGACTTTTGACAAGTACAAAATTAAAGCTTAAGAATTGCCTGTTCAAGATTAGAATATCATCGTATTCTGATGCTAACCAAAGCTCAGTCAGGACTTGGAGTGAAAGAAAACGGTTCAGACTACATTTTGCCATAAATGTGGTCAAGCACGGGTTTTTTTTTTCCACACCCATAACCAAAAACTGTCTCATGGCTGGAATGTATAACCAACTGAAGAATAGTTAATGCTGTAATGGGTAAAATATTCTTACATCTTGCTTTTGACCCGTTTGTTGCTGTTTTCTTTTTCTTTTATGAAGGTTTAATTTCATCCCTGGCATATTTGCCATGAAGTTGTTTTTTTTATTTTTTTTTATTTTTATTTTTTATTATAAAGTTTATTGAACCTTTATCTTGCTGTGATTTTTTTTTTTAAGAATAGTTAGCAGCATGTATAGCTTGCATACCTGTATTAGTCAGCATTTTGTTTTATAGTCTGACTGTATTCTCATATTGTAAGACAAAACAATAAAATGGGAGGGAATGATAACCACAGGTTGATGGTGACTAATTAAATAATCTTTTATAAGCCATTTAAAATGGTTAAAGGGTTAGTATGGGAAAGGATGCTCTTGTGGTTGGTAAAAATAACAGAAAACAACACGTTTCTTAAGTGATGTGGTGTTTATACATCTGTCTTTGGGTGAAAGGTCACATCCCCCTCCATCAAGTTATGAAACACTCTTCTGTGATATCAGCCAAAAAGTCTTGTCTGAGGTCATGTTTTCCACAGAAAAACAATCCTCAGAATTTCTTAAAATCATTTATTATTTTTTTTTTAAGGCTTCACATGTTTGCTGTGTAAACATTCACATTTCTCAAGAGTTTCCACTTGCTTCTAATTTTTTATGGAATAACTGATTATAGATGCTACATTTAAAAGTTAAACTCAGTCTAATGTGGACATCAAAAAGTATAATGTTACAATATTATTGAGTAGAATATAAAGGTAGTATTAAATTACTTATCCAATACTTTTGATTAGTACAAATATGGTAATTACCACTGACAAATTCTTGGTGTTCTTTTTTTCTACTGACCTTTATGTAGCTGTGTTTGCTTTAACAAATAATACATTTAGAAGGTGTAGTTCTCTCATCCACCTGCTGTTTTTATGCCAGTTTAATTGAAATAAGTTTTCATACCCTTTCAACATTTCATGTTTTGTCACAATATAACCACAAATTTCAATGTATTTCATTTGGATGCAGTGTGATGGACCAACGCAAAGTATCCCATAGTTGTAAAAAGGAAGGAAAATAACTGATTTAAAAAATTATTATTATTATTAGGATTATTATGTTATTGCAGAATCAGTTTTCAATTCATTCTATACCCTTCTAATTATTTCCCTTCTATCTGAACTGTTCCATTGTAGCTCTTGATATATATTTAGGGTTGTTGTCTTGTTGGATGGTGAATCACACCATTACAAATTGGGGGCTCGTCCAGAATCTACATCACCACATCATGATGCTACCATCATGATGTTTCACCAAGGATAAGTTGTGTTCATGGTGCCTTGTTAGTCTTCTGCCACATGCAGAATTTTGCATCTACTCTACAAAGTTGCTTCTTTGTAAAATCTGACCAGATTATTGCTGTGTCCTTTTCATGGTTTGTAGAAAACGGCCATGTTGGGAACAAATGAAACAGTATTCTATTTCTATCTTCTTTATCTTGGCTTAACACATACTATCCTAAGAATATACTTTAAAGTTTGTGTTTGTAATTCAATAAAATGTGTAAAATCTCAAAAGATATTACTACTTTTCCCCGATCATTTTCTGATAATCGGTGATTTAACTTGTTTATACTTCCTGTAAGTGACCTTTGATAATACAATATAAATCAAATTAAAAACATTTCAGATGCTGTTTTGCTTTCATAGCTGTATGTCTGCCAGTGTTGAGGTTTTGCCAACTGAGCTAAAGTTCACAGGGTGTTGCAAGCTGACCAGCCAATGGCAGCACAGCCCTCTGTCACAGGGGAGACGGTTAACTGGAAAATGGTTTGTTCCTAAATTTCCTGTGTTTTTAAATGTGGTGGGAGGAGGAGTTTAGAGAAGAATACCACATTGCTCCCAAGGACTAGAAATATGGCATGCTCTCATACAGATTAAACCCAAAGAGCTATGCAGTGAAGACACAGGAGCAACAGATCCACAACGTCAACTAAAAACACATCTCTTCTTTATTTTTTCCTTTCTTTTTCTTCATGCTTTCAATGCTCTCATGGAAGAGAGGAGGCTGACATGGACAAAGCCTTGAACTCAGATTCTGGTAAACATTTATTTATTTTAATCCGTACCAGTCATTTATATTTTGTCAGGAGCAACGTCTCTTTTGGCCCCGCAGGAGCCATTGTCAGAAATGTTGCTGGTGTTGGTTGTTGTGCATGACTTATTAATGCCCACTTTCATTCATCTTTAATGTGGAGAGACAAGGTACAACTTAGTAGTTGCACTAGTGGGCTTACAGTGACCACTTCTGTCATTAAAGCACAAAAGAAGCTTTATTCATTAGCTGACCACCTGTATTGCCCACAAGGCTCCAAAGAGTTGAGAAGCCAGGAAGGTGAGTCATGTTTTTCTCCTAATAGATGAGTAGGTTGACAGCTCTTCTGACATTAGTGTGAAAACACGTTCGTGTTCTCTGAGGCATTATTTAAAAAAAAAAAAAAGAAGTGAGATCTATTTCATTCTGATGAGATGGTAGCAACTCGCCTAACTGTTTTACATTTGCATAGCATTTGCATGAGAGATGCTCGCCGAAGTTAGATAGGGGTGTAATGTCTGCCGACTTCATTGTTATTAAGTTTCTGAGCGTCTTATGCTGTTCTGGGTTCGTAAAGTTCATCCCTGGCTTACTCTGTCAACATCAGGCCATGCTCAGAGGAGAAAGTTGATGAGAGGGTTGCATCCCTGTGCTTTAATTAAGCTATGCAATTTGTATTTTGGCTGCAGGCCCAAGCTCGTTTGACTTCAGTGGTGTCATTCGGGTGACTCTTTGATTGGACCAGCCACTGTATCTACTAACACAACCCTGCTGAGAATGCAAATAGAATATTGCCTTTCTATAGATGCTCTAGGCCTCTGCAGTTTTGCTGATGTGTAGTTTACTTTTAGATATTATACATTCATACCTGTGTATAATCCTCTGGCTGGAACCATGCATGTGTTTGTTGTTAGCTGCTGAACTGCTCTGAGTGTTATAGGCTTTCGTCATTGATCCCCGTGATGAATTCATATGACTAATGCTTGCATAACATCAGTGAGTCGATAGAAACTCCAAGATAATGCACCCACACTGTGTGTCTGCTATCTTTCAGACTTTAAGCAAAAATATGCAAAATTATTTCACTCCTGCCTTCCCACGTTGTGTTGTAGTAAGCTTCTGTTTTAAGATAAAGTCCGAACTGCTGAAAGAAAACGTAGGACTTGTCCTTTTAAATGTGTTGAAAGAACCAGTGGGAAACCCTCCAATATCTCAAATGTCAACTGAAATCTTATGTTGCACTCTGCTTAGATTGATTTTATTTTTAAGTGTAATTTCAGTGTCTAAAATGATGGAATAGCACAGTACTTCTGTAGAAGAAACGTTTTCCATGAAATCACCAGATGAGCTTGTGTTGCATAAAGAAATCTTTTTACTTTGCTAATTTGATGTGAAAAATATCCGAAACAAACTGATTAAACATGATGCTGAAATAATTTATCGTTCTGCATTTATGTACAAGCAAATAACTGAATATTCCCTTAGCAAAAATTTGCTCTCGGTCATCCTACATTTCTAATTTAGCCAAAAAACTAAACAGTTTATTTATTTTTTTCTTGAGGCTTTGGGGGCCATTTCATACTCTTAGCAGATGCACTGTAACTGCTGGTTCAGTTGTCCATGCATCAGTTGTTTTTTGCAAAAACAAAGTGCTTGCTGGACTGTTTGTGACTCAGCTGACATCTGCATAGCACGCTACTGCAGCCACACATCAGATCCCCCGACTTCCTCTTTCTCACTGGGTTGAAACAAACTTGCATAAAATCTTCATTTTATGGACTAAAATTGATCTGGAGACTTTGAAGTCACTGCTTTAATCATGTGTGAATATAGTGTTATGCATGGACACCGGAGGTTGCCGTTAGTGATGTAACATGGTCGATCCTTGTAAACCTGTGGCAATAAAAAAACGAAGTGTGTGGAGTTGTGCTTAGAAACTGTTGTACAACTTCCTAGCAATTAGAATAAACTTTTCTCACACTAAATGAAGTATGAGAACTTCAACTGCTCTCCATTATAGAAACAGCAGCTTAATGTCTTGGAAATGCTTCCAAACAGTCAGCCCAATGTTTTTCCATAACGATGAGGAGCAGCAGTCACCTAAAGGTTTTCAAGATGATAGTTGTCTGAAGTCTACATATGCATGTTCCAAGGCTTGGAAGCGCCTGTTCCAAATATTGAGATATTGGCAGCATTTTTAATAACATCTGAGCAGGTTTTCTTTTTTTTTTTTTTTTTTTTGACAGTTGAATTAAATAAAGTACTGACTGTTTACTACTGTTTACTCAGAAAGTAGCACCTGATTTATTTTTTTCTTTTGTGGAATTGCCTTAAAAACCTGCCTGAAGAAAACGGAAAATAAACTCCAGCTTCTATGAAATTGTCGTGTTGATTAATGTCCTGTTGCAGGTGTCAAGGGAGTATTATTGTTCCCCTGACAAACTGAAAGAGTTACTTCTATTAGTCATTGTGAACTGGAGGAAAAACTAAATAAGTGTGACCATTGTGGTTCAATTAGTCCTGCAAGCCTCAGGACAATATTTCATTCTTTAAGCATCGTTTCTCTTCTCTCCCAAAAGGTGAACATAAATATCTACCTAAATTTACTCTTCTTTTCCAAAGTCCAAATGTTATTTTCACCGCTTTACCTTTTCAACTTTGTTCAGGCTTCTTGTAGATTTTGTAAGGAAGCAGGTCGAAACACTGCCACAGGTTTACAAGGATCGACCATGTTACTTCACTAACGGCAACCTCTGGTGTCCATGCATAACACTATATTCACCCATGATTAAAGCAGTGACTTCAAAGTCTCCAGATCAATTTTGAGTTCATAAAATGAAGATTTTATGCAAGTTTGTTTCAACCCAGTGAGAAAGAGGAAGTCGGGGGAACTGATGTGTGGCTGCAGTAGCGTGCTGTGGCAGAGTTTGCGCTGCATAAACTGTTGTTTTCATTCCTAAGCTCTTAGTTGGATCCTCCCATTAAATTCAAAGTTCCTGTTGTTTCATAATCTCCGGTTAAAATGAGTTTCGAATAGAAACTCAAATGTTTTTTTCTGGGTTCAGAGAGATACTTGTGTTGACGTCCACACAAAAAAATTATTCATGATCAATTTCTTTCGTTCTTGTTTCTGTAAGTTCTGACCGTTGTGGAGACGCTGTCTTCTCTTACACGTCTCGCTTCTGTCTCAGCATGACAGTCAGCCTATAGAGGAACCGTGAGCCGGTTCCCATAGATGGCATGGAAACCGACGTCTCGGATGACTTGGCAGAGGAACACAGTCCAGCAGGAACAGACAGTGCTGTATCATTGTTCTCCATTAGGAAAGAGATATGAGCACGTTTGATAAACATGCCAAGCTGTGTGATGTCAGCTGCACGTCTCCTCTGGGACACTTTCATGAGCATGTTTGGATGTTTTTCTTCAGTTTCTGGCCAAGCTGTTTGTTCTCAGCAGTGACCTGTTAGCAGAGGGCCTCTGCCTTCTCCTCCTGTTCCATGCAGATCTTGTGGGGATTTTAGCTGCTTAGCCTGGTTTTACATCGCTTAATTTCAAGCCTTGTTTAACACATTTCAGCCCAGGAGTCTCTGTACACCATGCAGCAGGGGCTTAGTTATCCAGACTAAGAACATTTTGTTGGATAATTCCAATGGGTGCAGTGTTTCTCTTGGATGTTCTCACAAGATCAGACTAATGGGCTTGTTCTTAACCTCTATAGAAACGTGAGATTGGAACTTTTCCATTCGATAAAAGTGTAAATGTCATTACTGGTCAGTCTTGTTGAAATTACGTAAAGCAAAGGGATATTAATGACAAATAAATGGAGTTACATTTATACAGTTTCTTAAAATGTCATAGATACTGAAATGTTGTCAGCAAATATCCTTTTGTTTTATCTCCCTTTTCATGTACTTTTTTTTCAGTGATGGACACCCAGGCAGTGTTTGCGGCACTGTATAGCGTATGTGAAGAAAATGTGGCTTTCTTCTCGGGCGGAGCCAAGGGGACCCAGGGTGATGCGGGTCGACGTCTGGTGGAGGCCATGAAGCTGATTCAGGAACACGCTCGCAGCCTGGAGCCTGTTATTTCTGGCTTCGCTGCCGTTTATCAGCATTTTGACTTTGATCCACACATACCTGCTAATGGCTATCGCTCACTCGTCAAGGTAAGCAGCGCAAAGCTTTAAAGTCTTTTTTTCTTCTTCTTCTTCTTTCTTTTTGTCTGCAGGAGTCGAATTTTAAATTCTTGTTTCTTATTTCCAACTTGGTGCAGCTTGGAGGATAAAAATCTTTTAACTCTGCAGTAGATTCATATCAATATTCCCTCACCCTGGTGAAAAACTGCTCCACCTTTGATTTGATATTGCTTTGTTTCAAGGTTGGCACATTTGTTGCAGAGATTGATTTTTATGTTGCAAATCGGGGGTAGATGAATCCTCCAACTGCACAGTTGCCAACGACTACTGGATCCGATGTATTTTAATCTTCGACACTTATCGATAAATCATCATGACCTTCAGTTGGTGCAGCAGACTATAACTGAATGTGTTTGGCAAATGAATGCTGCTCTGTTCTCATCGCCCTTGATTTACACATTTATGATCCCTCTGGTTTTTGCAGATCTTCTGCTTTTTTTTTTTTTTAAACATGTTTGCAGGAGGCCACAAAATATTTATCCCCTTTCAATGTTGTTATGATTTAACTTACAACTTCAATGTATTTTAAAAGTAATCTATTTAGTGAATAGAGTCTAATTATGTGTAATTTATAGACAAGCTTTTGAATTTCCCAGTTCACTGTTCTGTTACCTAAAATGTAACTTTCTAGATAGACGAAAGTTTGGAGACACACCACAAGTTATGTTAAGCTTTCCCTTCAGGCACTTTCAAAAGTATTTGTTTTAACAGTCTAAAGTTTTGACTTGCTTGAAATTCTTATTTTCAGGTTGTACGTTGCTGTCTTCTCCACATCATCCACAAGGGGCGCTACATCACAGCCAACCGTCGCAGCATCTTCTTTCGGGTAGCGCACAACGTGCGGGAGATGGAGGCGTACTGCAATGCGCTCTGTCAGCTGCGCGCCCTGCTCTACTTGGCGCAGCGCATGCTACATGACAACAGCCACGGAAACCTGTTCTTACAGGATGAAAGTGGCCTCAGCGAGAGTTTCGTCCGGGAATACGCCTCCATGCACAAAGGATGCTTCTATGGCCGCTGCCTGGGTTTTCAGGTGAGATATAAAAAGTGGTGGGGGAATGGGAATGAGTTACAGGTGCCTCCTTGGCACCTGTAAGTATCCCTAGCATACTTCTACTAGTATTATTCATAAAGAGAGGTAGAAAAAAAAATATTGAATCAGTGATTCTGATTAATGTTAGGCTATTGAAATTAATCCTAAATGGATAAACGTAAACTATCCCGCTGTCTAAACATGCAGCAAAAAAAGAAAATAATGGTAGATTTGCTCCTCTTTAGCAGGTTCAGTGCTTTTCTGCTTCTCTTTTGTACTGATGAAGGATTAGAATATAAGTGAATTTTTTATTTTTTTTTATGACTTTCTCTCTCCAGTTTACGCCGGCCATCCGACCATGTCTTCAGACCATCGCTATCGGCCTTGTGGCCTTTGGTGAAAACTACAAGCGTCATAAGTCAGGAATAGGTTAGCATCGCCTCATCGACCAGCACACATTGCTCACATTCATCCTCACATCTCTTCTGCATTCCTCCTTGGCCCCTGACTGTGTACCTTTTTGATGTTGTGTGTTTGGATTTTAAATGCTCTTTCATCCTTTTTGCAATCTCGAGGGTTAGCTGCTGTGTTTCTTGTATATTTCAGAATGTTTTGAACATTCACACACAGTTAAGCACAGAGACTGATTCATATACAAACTTGTGATATACACACATGCACTCAGACATAAATAATTAACACTAACAAAGGAGTACCCCCACTCTGATGGTTTCTTGTGCTCTCTGCTGCACCTCAGTGGACGCAGGAGGTATTGCACCGTATGGTGAGTTTATTGGAACCTTTTCATTGTGTTACTCTTTGTTGACTTGGAAGAGATTTTAACATTACTCTTGAGTTGTACTTTTTACACCATATCTTGTATTGTCCTGAATATTTTTATTCTCTTAGCTTAGTGTTGGGTGTTTTTCTATTTTACTTTGCAAGAAATTTCAATTACCTGAGTGGTATTTATAGGTGCAGCTGTATTAAAATAGTTATAAAGTGATATATTTCAAGTATTTATTTCTCTTATTTTTATTTTCTTTTAGCATTCAGCTTATGAAACTCAACACTGTTAATCAGAAAAATTCAATTTAGACAACAAAATAACACTTCTGTTGTAAAAGTTCATTCTTATAGGTCTTGGTTAACATTCCAATCTCCTGTGAAACTTGGGGTTTTCATTAGCTGTAGGTCTAATTAAAATTAACCAAAAATATACTTGAAATGTATATCACTCCATGTGTAATAATATAATTACCTTTTTGCATTGGATTTTAATTCATAGAGATGTACCTGTATTACATCCTTTAATTTACTGTCTGACCTTTCCTGACATGATTTTTTTTGGAGAACCAAAGATACGTTTTACTGAATGAGGCCCAAGTTTTCCAGCTGTGTCTCTATTTCTGATGTTTGCTGTGGCCTTGTTACATTTGCATTTGCTGTCCTCCTGTATTTGACCTTCATTATCAGTAACTTGTTTCTTATTTTCTTCAGTGTTTTGGTTACATTTATTTTATTTATTTTCGTTTCAATTGTTTTAACTCATATTGCCTAGACACTCTCTCTTTCTCATTGTTTTTGTTCTGCTTTGTCCTTCACATTAACCTCTCATGCATCCCCTCCTCACTGTGTCCACCATCTTCCTTTTCCCAGGTGTGGCAGCCAGCTCTTTCTTTACCTCGGGCAAGTATGCCATCGACCCGGAGCTGAGGGGGGCAGAATTTGAACGGATAACTCAGAACCTGGATGTACATTTCTGGAAGGCCTTCTGGAACATCACAGAGACGGAGGTCCTGTCGGTGGGTAATGTCCTCCTGTTGCTACGCACGTGGACACATTGTAAGACATTTGTAATGTGTGATATTTGATTTTACTGCACAGAGACATTGTAATTTAGATATCATCACATATATTATACATTCTATGCCTCTCTGAGAAAATTACCTTTCTGTCTTTTTTTTTTTTTTTTTTTTATTCCAGAGAACAGTAGTAATAATGGAAGAAATTAATTTCATCTTGTTTTTTATGATACATTCATCCAGTTTCTCATCCTCTCCAGTGACCAATAATTTTACCTTGGTAATTTTTCTACCTCATATCTGTCTTTTATTCATTTATTTTCTCCAGAGTCTTGCCAGTATGACCTCTACTCAAGTCAAAGTGAACAGAGCGCTCTCTGTGCCTCCTGTGCCCTTTGACCTTCCTCTAGCCACAAACCACAGAGCGTCTGTAACAATATCTCCACCTTCAGCGCACATCGGCACCGCTCCTGTTCAGATGAGACTCATTTCTTATGAGTTGCGTGAAGGACAGGTAATCCCTTTTTTAACTTCAGGCTTCAATGAGCATGGCTGCAAAGAGACTAGCTCTTTTAGAAACCCTGGCAAAATTTACTTCTATTGTTTTTAATCACCCTGTTAATCTTCAAAATTGTCTGAATCTGACTTTTGTTTTGTCTGGTAGATCCAATTTCCTCCTTGAATCATCATAATTTTAATATCACTTAATTTGTTAACTGAACTTCTTGCTTCTGTCTCAGAAGCAAGAATTTATTCTGGGGGTCGACTGTCTCCATTTCAGCTTGTTGTTCTATCTTTATTCACTGGTAATAAACCAGAAATTCTAACAACAAACATCTTAAGCCAGTGATAATGTTCCAACAAGACAACAGTGTTCTTTTATGCTGTCAGAATCCAAGCCTACAGCAGTAGAAGTCCCTGCTGTTTGTTCCTGTTGATAAATAGGAATTATTGTGCAGTTCTGCTAGCGCAGGACGGGTTGGCAACAAGCTGCTACAGAACCACCAGCTTATCCAGCTCTCAGAGGAGCTCTGCTGCTAACTTCTGCTGCAAAAATATCAGCACAGACATTTGACTCTGTTTGCAGCACATACACCATGCATACAGTTTATTTGTGTGTAGCAAAGATTATAAAGAGAGAATGGGAAGTTTGAAGCCAAAACTTATATTTAGATTTTTAATCCAATGCCTTTCTCTTTCTTTCTAGGACAGCGAGACTCTGCTATCTCTCTCTCGATCTGAGGGAGGTGCTATTTCTCTGTCCCTGGGGTTGAAGACCAAGCGCCTCCCTTCTTCCCCCTGCCTTCTCATCCACTTCCATGGGGGAGGCTTTGTGGCACAGACCTCAAAGTCCCATGAGGTGAAATGACGCTCCTTCATGAAATAGTTGAATGGATTTTTTTTCCCCTCAGTTCAAAAGCAAATGGCAAAAAAATTTTTACTTTATTTTTTTTTTGTTTTTAAGCTAATGTTTTTGAGGACAAAATGGCTTAGTTGTTAAATATTGAATTATTTTTAGCACAACACATTGATCTGGTAATAATAATTAGAATAAAAAAGGTAAGTAATATGCAAACAAAATAAATTACAGACTTGATAGTACATACTTCCTCGCTGTCAGACTTGCTACTCTAGTATTGTTTTCCCCCTATTTGAGTAGCTTTCATTAGAGCAGTCATCCAGTCTAATTTACCTTTTGTATTCCTTCAATAGTGTTTACTCAAACTAATTGTATCGAACCACAGATAATTAAAGAGACAGATACAAGTTGACAACGAAGGGGCAATTGGTTGCCATTCTGCTTTCCCTGTCAGTAGTTCTGCATGTAATGAGCTGTTAAGCTAATTATTGCTGTAATTATTCCATGAAAACTTAATTGAGAGTTTGACCACTCTCTTTGCTTTCTTTACTGACAAAGTGCACACAGAGCTGCCCTGGCCTGTGCAGCATATTAGTGCTTTAGTTACTGGCTTCATCCTTGCTGCTCAAGACTCAATCCGAGGCATGGGTCCGTATCAGATTCTCACAATTTGATAACCCCAAGTAAAATATCAAAATAATACTAAAATAATTTAACTTGTGTCATCACAGTTTTAAAAATTGTATTTATTTTAATTTTAATACAAAGACTTGGGCCAGAATATAGACTGAACCTGTACAATTTTGTCACTTTGAAGTGATTATTGTGCTAAATATAACATATTTTTTTACCACTCTGCTCTATAGTTGTGCTGGGAGTTAAAAAGGATAACATTTGCTGTTTAGTCAAGTTATCTGATAGCCAGCCTGCAATCTGCTGCTTTACAAACATCCTGCTCTTTGTTATAAACTGTAGTTTCAAAGCAGCGCTATGGGTGGTGCTTAATTTCCACACTGTCACGGTGGATTTTTCTGGGAACTGACAATATTTCCAAACAGCCGAGTTTGTCTTTCTTTCTACCGAGTTAGAAGTTTACATTACGGGATTCAAAATCATAAAGCTAGTATTTAGAGACCAAAAGATGTTTTTATTTTTATTTTATTTTTTATTATTATTTTTTATTAAACATAATGATGGTAATTTTTTTGTGTGTGTCTGTATTAAAAAAAGGAATAAGATTTTCTTAAATTTTAGGATCAACTCTATTGGCTTTTGTCCAGTAATTTAAAAATGTTTTTTGTCTTTTCTCAACAATAACAGGATATTTAGCAGCGTTTAATGTCAGCTTTTGACTAATAGTGACTGGATATTTGTGGTCTTACTTACAGTGGAGTTAATAATCATTTATACCTTGATTTGCACTTTTTCCATTTGAAGATTTTCTTTCTTTTCCATTTTTTTCTCCGAAGAGTTTTTGCGGCGATAGTGGCTCGTATTTTTTGCGACAGTAGGCAGAAAGGAAAGAGGGCGAGAAGAGGGGGGAAGACCCCCCTCTTGCAAAGGTCTTCGGGACCGGGAGTCGAACCCGCGACGTCCTCGTCGAGGACTAAGGCCTCCAAACGTGGGGCGTGCTAACCACCTGTGCCACCACAGCACGCCCTTTCCATTTGAAGATTTGACCAAGAACTCATAAAAGTTGTCTCAATGTCCTGAATTGAATTGAAGTCGCTGGTCAGATGAAATCGTATGGAGACTGGTAAATGGTTTGCGAGCTTCAATTCAGACACCACTGGTTTAGGAACACTCTTTGAGCCAGTAAACGGATGAGAACGGACAGTTCTGTACTTTGCCCTGTTCTCCATTAAGTTTTTTTTATTTTTCCTATAGATTCTTTGGCACTAGTGGCCTTTATTAAGTAAATAGGATGGAGACAAATAAATAGGACAAAGATGTGCAGAAAATCTAAGACTGGTAATTGAGCCCAGGACAATGGCACATGGTGCATGTGCTCTACCAACTGAGCCACAAAGTTAAACAAAAACTTCAAAAAGTTTTTCTGACATTTAAGTAAAAGCCCTTTAAAAAAAATCTAAAGTTTTTTTTTACTTCATTACTGTCAACAAGACAACAGCGAACCTTCCTCTTTCATTTAACCTGCTTCTTACGAGATGACATATTCTCCGTACTTCATTAATTTAAGCTGCGGAACATCTTGCATCCTTCTGCGTATTGTGCACTGTTGCCTGCCTGCTTCTTTGAACCTCTCCTGCATCAATGGGCGCTGAGGTCCGATGCTCTTTTCACTTGCTGCTATGTGAGCGAGCCACTCGGTGGGGGCAGAGATGCAAATCTCACTACAGAACGTATGTGAGCAGCATGTGGATGGAGCGACGAGGTCGAAGCTGGGAAAACCCTACATTATTCTGTTAAATATTTACACTTTAACTCTTTACAGCATAGCTATCCCTTAAATCCAACAACCAGCCTGTCCCTGCCAGGATCTGTTTTAATGAACTTGTGTGTGTGTGTGTGTGTGTGTGTGTGTGTGTGTGTGTGTGTGTGTGTGTGCGCTACAATACCGGAAACTCCACAGGAGCAGCACATGCATTACTTGCTTTATCTCATCTTAATGAAAGAGAGAATTGTGTTACCAATGGTTTGATCCTGTTTATCCTGTGCCGACATGGCCATCTGTGACTGTTTGCAGTATTTAGCTACTTACAGCTGTTACAAGACAAGGCTCTGTGAAATTGCAAAGGACATGGGCATCCTTAGTCTGCAGCTGCATGGTAGCTTGTGGATGAGAGGGTGCAATCACAAGGGTGTGGAGCGCTGTCATGTTAGATTAAGAAAGAAAGAATTACCCCAGGCTCTAATGGAAGACATGTCGGACTGTCCTTCACTCTTTCCTTCTTGACTGCAGTTCTGCCAGTGTCTCAGACAATTCTTTGTTCACTTGGTATCCTTTGTCACTTTTTGGCACCGAAGTTTCCCTCTTTTTTCATATGTATGTATATTTTTCTTCCTTGACTGTCTAAATCCCTCATGGAAGAACACGAAAGGGAGAGCCGAGAAAAAAAAGTTTTTCTCTGAGAATCAAAACCAAATGTTTTCTCTTATATCCTTACCAACATCCATGTTATGTCCTCCAGCAAAAAAGAAAAAAAAAGACTGAGCTCGACCTCAGTTGCAGAATGACCCAGTGGTTGATTCATTGTGCATTAAAGTTCTGATCAAGAATAGATGTAATGTCTGCAATTTATGCAGAGCGTCAAGTGTTGGGTAGCAGTATTAAAGGATTGCAGATTAACAGCTTTGCCTGTCGGAGCTCTCATTAATTCCCTCTTTCTAAACCCAAGAAGAGTATATATGTGAAGAGTTTCCAAAGTCATGTAAAATTAAACAGCCTCTATCCCTCCTCAACAAGAACACTCATCTCTTCTCTGCCCACTGGGCTATGTGTTGTGCATGCACAGCGTTTTTTTTTTTGTTTTTTTGTGCAGGCAGCTGATGTGTTGCCTCTGACTGACAACTTTGCCACACACTCAGCTGCATGTTCTAACTCATTGTAGACTCCCAGTCAGTGAAGGATGTTGTTCTCAAATGTTTATTCTCACCTTAGGAATACCTTTCACTGATTCACACATCGCCTAAATCAAAGCTGTGCTCATTCTGCAAGCTCGCTCACTTCTCTGTTGCTGTGATCCATGATTTAGTGTGACAGATTAAGGCTTAAACACACCCAAGCTGACTGCTGTTTTATTTTATTTTTATTTATTTATTTTTTATGCTAAATCACAAGCTGGTGGTGTGACATTCAAGCATGCAAACACACCTTCATTTTCCCTGGCGGTTTGAGTAAAGATGTTTCACTTTGACTAAAAGCACTGTCACAGCAACTCAAAAGTATTAAAGGTAAACAGAGAAAAGGGGCCACAGCCATTCTCACATTTCAGGGCCACTGTCTACGTACAATAAACTTTTAACCTGACTATAGCAGACGTACAGAGAAGCACTCGGCATTCTAGTCGTTTTGTTTTTTTTTGTTGTTGTTTTTTATAGAACATCCTTGTAAATCTACAGCACCATTTTGGCTTTCTTCACACTGAAAAGTAGGACAAGTTGCTCCATTTATTTCTGTATAAAAAAAGAGCAAATGAAGGAGACTGTGAGGGCAGCTCTCGCCTCTTGCACTGGTATTGGCTGTTCTGTAAGCCAAAAAGCAGATAAATGAGATCAGAGGGACACTTAATGTTCATTTTATCTTTGTGTCTTAATGCTGGCTGCATTCCACCACTGCGGACGCTAATAAATTTGGCAAATACCGGTAGACAGTTTCTCTTTTATTAATAACGTCTTACCTCCCTCCCTGCTTTTATGTTTTTTCACAGCCTTATTTGAAGAGCTGGTCCCAGGAACTTGGTGTTCCCATCCTGTCGGTGGATTACTCTCTGGCCCCTGAAGCCCCTTTCCCACGGGCACTTGAAGAATGTTTCTATGCCTACTGTTGGGCTTTAAGAAACCACCATCTACTTGGTACATACATCTCACACACACTGCACAGAATTACAACATTTACACGTGTGTGTGTGTGTGTGTGTGTGTGTGCGTGCGTGTGTGTGTATATATATATATATATATATATATGTATATATATATATATATATATATACATACAATGGCAACTATAGTTACCTGAGTTGGCTAAAAGGCTAGATAACGCCTTTCGGTTAATTTTCTCAGATTGTGCTGAGGATCAGGTGACTGCAGTATTTCACTGATGTCATGCTGTCAAAGAAAACAAAATAGACTAAATGTCATTTTTCTGGGCAGGATTATACAGTTCCCTCTGATGGCTCGTTTTACTCCTGTGGACTTGTGATTTAATATTTACAGTCACACAGAGGAGGGGGATAAGTTGACTGAGAATCCTATATATTAGGCAAATATTCCTACACTCAAATTCTCCTGAGAGGAGTACTTGTTTGCATAAAGATGATCAAAGATTTTCAAGTTATCTTGTATGAATTGGGCCTTTTTACCAAACAGTAATTAATGTGACTGAGAGTCCTTGGGAAAAAGTAGGCAATAAAGTACATCCTTTACGAATCAAAAACTTTCCAAACAAGACCCTGAAGCGAACTTTTTCAATATAAGTTTAAGATGTTACTCTTAAAACAAACCTTGGCATGTAAACTGTGCGACAGCATGTAGTGTTAAAATATAAACTTGTTTGCAAACAAGTTTACATACTAAATAAAATTTAACCTACTATTGAGCCCATTTGATAAACTTAGTGGACTGGATTAAACATTTCCGCTTTTAACAATTTTATAAAATAAATTATAAAAAAAAAAACTGAAAATGGGAAGCAAGGTAATTTTAATTGAAACTGTTGGCTGACTTGTCGACTTCAGTAGGACAAGGATCATATATCTAATAAGCTCACCTTAATTCACTGAGCCTGTGACATTCTCTAAAAAAAAGGTTTTCCTACTTCTGATTTATACTGGTTTAAAAGAAAATATCTATTTTAAGATGATCAGTAATTTGATGAGCAATCCATTTTTTTGTGTGCCTTTTGATATTATAGTCTTGCAGCTATAAATCATACATTGATCCATCTATGGTTATAAGTTAAGAAAGGAGCAACCTTTGTTAGTATAAAATCCCATTAGTTGAGCTTCAGTCTTGCTTTACTTATCCTTTGGGAGCGGTTTTAGAGATTTCTAAAGTTTCCACATTTCAGTGTGGGTCAATTCATGTCATAAAAGCAAAATCTGCTCTTGTTTCTTTTCCAATCTTATTCCAGAGGTATCCATTTTTACATAAGTACTTGGATGCTTAATATTGAACTCAAATTAGCCTTAATTCCACCAGTGATCTTCAGATGCCTTTTAAAGCAAAGTTGACTGACCTTGATTTAATACGCTGAACATAACTAAGAGGCTACACTCTTTGATCAGTATTAGGTTTCCTAGTGGATGAAGCATGTCAAAGTGAAAACAAAGTCAGGAATGTTAGTGGCAGATGGGGGGATACAGTGAATATAAAGATGTATTTTCTGAAGCACTGCAGTGTCAAAAGGAAACGTTCTGAATTTTACGATTCCACTGCCTTTAAAACAGAGTAATTACAGATGAAGCACAATTGTCAGACAAATCCCTGAATCCACTATGCATACACACACATTGTTAACAATAGTAGAACAAAACATTTATTTACATGTCTACACTATAACACGTTTTTCATGAGAATGCACCAGGATTAAGCTTTAATGGGCTTCATTGTGCTTTTCCAAATAAATAGAAACTTAAATTTTAAACACACAACACTGACACAGATCTGAAGTTGTCTAAATGTTTAAATTTTTTTAGTAATATAATCAGAAAATGGAAATGAAAGTTGTATCATTTTTCAGTGTGAAGCTATCTGAGTGTATCTGTACATCCTCACCTGCTTGTCTCTGCCACAAGGCTTCATTTATCACTTGAAAATTGACCGTGCTGTGAGCTTCTCTGTGCTAACTGCTGAAAAATTTAAGGCAGTTTGGGATGTTCAATATTCAGACAGAATCCTTCTTATGTACTTGAAAACTGAAGCACATTCTGTCTAATAAACAGTGATGTTGATGGAGTCTTCTGTTTGTCCTGTAACAGAAAAATCTCACAGCAATTAGCCAAACAATGAGACACCTGTTTGCAGTCACATATTATCTGTTTGTTGTTCGGTGAAGACTGTTACACTTCCAAAGATGGTTACAACACTGAGTTATTAATCCATTTAGTTTTTTTCACCTTTCCGTGAATAAATATTTAAATCTTTATTCAATCAGGATGGACTGGAGAGAAAGTGTGTTTGGCCGGTGACAGTGCGGGGGGCAACCTGTGTGTGACCACGTCGATGCGCGCCGCTGCCTTTGGCGTACGAATGCCAGATGGCCTGGTGGCGGCCTACCCAGCTACGCTGCTGACGGCCTACGCGTCACCCTCCCGTCTGCTTACACTTATGGATCCCCTGCTGCCGCTCAGTGTGCTCTCCAGGTGCCTCAGTGCCTACGCAGGTAGGATTGTATTTATTTACTTCTTAAAGAGTGGTACAGAGGACTTTATTTTTTAAAGGTTGAGAATTCCAAGGATCCACACTTACTGGCTGCTTTTTTTTTTTTGACCTGTTCAGTTGTTTATTGACCCACCTACAAGTTAGTCAAACCCATGGTACGAATTTGAATGTAATTAGCCATCTAGATGTATTGAAAATGACAACTTGTTAAAGTTCAAACTGAGTATCAGAATCTGGAAGGGGGTTTACATAGGATGTTTTTTTGTTTTTTTTTTACAAGGCAGGCTGGTGTGAGTGTTACAGAAACTGCAGATCTGCTGCATAATCGGAAAGAGAAAATATCCTGAGAGCAGCGGTTTTGTGGTTCAGAATGTCTTGTTGGTGTCAGATCAGAATAAGCAGACTGATTTAAGATGATCGAAAGGATACTACAGCTAAAACTACCACAATTGTTACAAAGTCCTTTCAATGCAATCTCTGAACGTACAACATGTCGAGGCAGAAGCTGATGGACCTCACTGGGTGAAACTCTTCAGTAAACTGAAGCTATAGTTTGTACAAACTAGCTGAACAATGTCAGATTGGAAAAACATTGACTTTCCAACTGCATCATTCCAATGTAAGAGTGAAAATGTGGCCATTGGTATCTAATAATGAAGTGGCTGATGAGTGTGTTGTGTTGGAAAAGGTTTTTGCTCTAAGCTTGTTGGTTTTATGTCTTGAATTGTTTCATTTTATGGATCCCATAAACCTCAAGCTTGGGTCAAGATGAATTGCTGCTAATGATATGATATAAATTATTAATAATTTACATGACTTCTCTTGCAATAGTGAAAAGGGTTGCTTTTGAAATATTTGATAAAATTACTGTGCAGCTGATATTATAAAAAAGCAACTTGTGACAAAATCTATATAAATGAGCAACAGAAGATTATTTTCATCTTTTGATGACACTTTGTTCTGCTATATATATATTTTGTTTTGATTTATGAGAGAATATTTTTATTATAAAACTTCCGCCTGTGTATATTATCATTTCCTCAAAGTGACCTTTACAATCTCAGACTGAAGTTGCATAGATATTTGATCCCCTACCAAGGATAAATTTTATACTCGTTTTTTGTGCAGCTGTAAGATTACCATGTGACATCTAGCTGTTCAGCTCCAGTTCAGCTTTTTTCAGTTGCACTGGAATAATGTCATTAATGCCATTTTGATTAAAAGCTCTATTAAAATTTGAGAGCAGTGTCAAACTGTACACAACTATATGAAGCAGAAAACAAGGTAAAATGTTGACATATTGCGTGCCCTGCGCTGCCTCTGCTTTTGTTTAAAACTCTTCTTTTTTTTTCTTTTTTTTTTTTTCTTCTTCCCTCCTGATGTCACCGTCTATGAATTGCTGCCGGTAATTTGGTAGCAGCATCGAATCCCCTTGGAAAGTGATTTCTCTTCCTTGGATCATGTGTTTCCTGTCATTGCTGCTTTGCCATCTTCTCTGCTGGCGTCTTCTCTTCCAGGTAATGAGCCGCAGACCGAGAAGCAGGTAGAAAAAGTGAGCACGTTGAGCCTGGTGAGGAGAGATACGGCCCTGCTGCTGCGAGATTTCCAACAGGGAGCCTCTAACTGGATCCAATCTCTGCTGGATCCCAACAGAGCATCAGCCTCCTCCAACACGTCTGCCGAGACGACACCAGCAACCCCCGATGAACCGACAACTGGTGTGTTCTCTCTGTGTGTGTGTGCATGTGTGTTTTCTGGTGTGCAGTAAGGGTGAAACATTTGAAAGTTAAATGAGGATTGTGAAAGTATTATAGTATTTAAGCAGCAGCTTATTTAAAGGATTCCAATTCATTTAATATTTAGTCTGAGTAGTAACTTTTAGAACCTAAACTAGGAACTCGTGAAGAAATTATTACTGTTCAGTCTGAATAAAACTTGATTCAAATTCCTCACATTTTCCAGGTCTGGATATGTATGGAACAAAGAGAAAATAACAATTTTCATACATTATTTTTTATTTCTTCGAAGGGGTGTTTGATATGGACTTAAAGTTTTAGCACAATATTTTGCAGGATCATCACTTTTATCATCACTGTGATTATGATAAAAGTGATGATGAGCACTATTTATTACATTTTTGAGGTAACTGTATGATGATCAGTGTGTGTGTCACAACAATTATAGCCTATAAACTCAGATAACACTAATTTGTAATGCGTTTGTTTATTACCCCTGTCATACAAAGAAGTGTGATTTGTATCTCTAAGATATTTATCATGATAAATGATCTGTCTTCCTTCCATGGATGCTTGCAACCTACTGGTTTTACTTTCATTTTCTGCTTTTTTGAAGCTCTGATATTTAAAGTCTTGCTATTGTAGAAAAGTACCCCAAAAATTCACAATGAACTTTTGTGTTTTATATTTGAAACAAATATTGGAAGAAATTATCTCTCTTGAAAGTTGAGTGTAGAAAGGTATGTGGTTTTTGCATAATGAATGTGTAGAAATGCTGCGTTCCTGTGATTGTGGCTGTCTTTAGAGGGAATGTTTGGATTCAGGTTGAGGTTTAATTATTTGTTTGCACACAGTGAATGAAAATCAAAGCCTTTTGCTGTTTACATCCCATATTTCCTGCATCCTTATTCCGTCTCTTTAAGCAGCATTATTATGCCAGAGTTTATTTACATCTTCTAGCGAGGAGGTCAATGATGTGGATCCCTGTTCTTCAGCGTCCTACTAACCAATTATGACCTCATCCACTCTGTGGAGTAATAATCCTGTAGCTCCATTCATATCAGTATCTTGACAGTAATTTTTAATTATAGCCGCTGTAAATCTGAAGGGGAAATGTAATTTTATTGGTGTCACCTTAGTTAGGTGACAATCTTACAGCTGGCAAGCTGAATCTAATGGGAGTGTCATAGGTGGAGGCATATTAATAAAAGGCCATCATAGTGCTGAGGTGGTTCATTATTAAAATAGAAGATTGGGTAAGCCTTTGTGAGGAGACCAGGCGTGACGGCACATGGTGGTGTTATGACAGCTCAGGGCGGGGAGATGATATCACCCCGACGGCTCTTTTTGGATTTCTTCCACCCGCTTCCTTTCTCCTCTTCCTGATGTGCCTCAATTTGCATCTTGGGCCCTTAGCTGTTGGCTGTCAAACAGAGAACGCATGAAAATCAGAAACAGTGGAGTAAATAAGGTATTCTGAGTTGCTTGACTTAATTTTTTGTGTCCTTGAAGTGATGTTTATCCAATGTGAATTTATTACAGTGCCTTGAAAAATATTATGCACCTTTTGTTACCCAACAACCACAAAGTTGTGTGTTTTTCATTGAAATTGCTTTGTGATAAAACAAAGCAGAGCATATTTGTGGAGTGGAACAAAAATGATTGGTCTTCAAATTATTTCAATGTGAGTTTTGCTAGGAGAAAGGGGTAAAATTTAAAGTATACCAATTTAAAAAACTGGCAGACATAAGCCAAAAAACTAGCTGTAATTAAAAGAAAAAGTGAATCTACAAAGTATTTAAAAAGTAATTTAAAAGCCATAAATCATTTTCCATCCACTTCAGTCTTGGTCTAACACATACAGTTCAAATAAATTAAACTGAAGTTTGTGTTCGTTATGTGACAAAATGTGAAAAAGTTTAATAATGAACACTTTTTCAATGCGCTCAAAATGTTCCTTGGTAAAGTTTTAGCACAAGCCAAACAAAGTTTCCTTGTGAAGTAACTTCTGTTTTCCATCTCTGCTTTGTTTCCCAGATACAGTGAGAAAAAGTGTCTCGGCAGCTTCCATCTCCTCTCCTCACGCTGACCCGCCTGTGCCCAACGAGCCGTCGCCTCTGCCCGGCAGAAAATTATCTGTGAAGAGCAAGACGTGCCAGGACTTGGAATCCCACAGCAGTCCCATCCCCCAGAGTTCTCCGCTGATGTCTGAGCACGCTGTATGTCACACTGGAACCTGCTTATGTTGAGATTAGCTCGCTCTCTGGGCGATTTTAATGCCAGTAAACAATAGGATGTTACTCAACACAACACTGCAGTGTTGGTGGGGATTGACGTGGGAATTAGGCCTGTCACACAGCTGATAACTTGTGATGGTCGCAGTCGCCTCACAGGGAAGAAAAGTCCTTCTGCTCTTGATTGTAATCAGAATTGGACATTCATTTTCTCTTTTTAAAAGTTAAGCATGACTGGAATTGAGAGATGCATTGCTGGTCATGGTACAAATGTCATTAATTTTGTTTAATTTAATTATTAATTTGAACTGTTTTTTTCCTTCTGTGGGCAGTGACCATACATGAAACATTTTCATAAATTTTTGACGATGAACAAGAACTTTTTTTTTAACTTGCATCATCGATTTTCAAAAATATACTTGCAAGCTTAAATATATATATTCACCCCGATTGATATTTGGAAAAATGTACTTTACTAAGTTGCAGAAAACCATCAGCAAGGTAAGGGAACTGGCTGAAAATGATAGCACTTAGTAATAGTTCAGAGTTGATTTATAAAGTCCAATATTTTGAACCAAGTGTTCATGGGGACATATGGTTACATTACAATCTACTTTAATTTATTACCCTGAGTTGAATAAAACAGAATAAAAGTTTTAATAACAAATTAAAACTTATGCATCTATTCTTGTTTTAAAAACTAAATTCCCAGTGGAAAAAGAATCATCAAAATTGAAGTCCATTATAGACCAAGATTAAAATGAAAGTTGGCACTTTTCTAGAAGAGGATGTAAACTTCTGAACATGTAGACAATGTAAAAAACTTTTCATGACTATTTTTCCAAGAGGCTACTCAGCTAATGCCACTTTCTCTTACAACAGGTTACTATAAAATTCCTTCAAAGAATTTAAAATAGTTTGAAAATCACTGTTTTATTAATTTTTTCTCTCTCTTCAGATTAGACAGATTAGATTAGTTACAGTTCTGGCAAAAAAATAAATAGCCTATATTAATGTGAGACCTTAAATAGTCTTTCTCTCCTTGAAATCTGATTTTTCAGCCTGGACTCAGGCACACTGCCAATGTTTTTCTATTTTCACAAGGACAAAGTTCTGTCTGCTTGCAAAAAAATAAAAATAAAAATTCAAACCCTCTTCAGTTTTTCTATGACCTCTGAGCTGTCTGACCAAAATGGAATAAATATATTCTGTTCTCCTCTGTAGGTAGAAGACGTGAGTTTCTTTCTCTGCAGGGATGGTGACCCCTCCATGTCCGACGACTTGTCCTCTGTGGCCATCCCGCCCCCGGCCGTAGAGGAGGGATCGGATTTGCCGCACCCCAGGGAGTTCCCTCTAGGTTTTGAGCCGCTTCGCTCAGAGCAGCTCGCTGAAATGAGGATGCAGAGCTCTCCTGTCGTCAAGGATCCTTTCTGCTCACCTCTTCTGGCTCCTGACAGCATGCTGAAGGGGCTGCCACCTGTACACATAGTGGTAAAAATGCATATTTTTTTCTCTAGTAGTTGTTTTTGTGTTAAAGTGAGGGTTTTAGAAGTGATCAGACTTTGACAGAAAACAAAACCCTCTAAAAGAGTCTCGAGAAATGTTCAGTTTAGCTGAGGTTACAGCCTACTCTTTCGTTTGATGAGGATGTTGTATGACGAAGAGGAAACTAGCCTTGATTTTTAAGTGGCTTAAGTGAGTCAGCGAGACTTGGAGGAAAAAAAAAAACCTGAACAAGAGACTGGGCGGCTTGAGCTCCCTGTCTTCATCCTGTAATTAAGATTCTTGACATGTCTGAAGGGAGTTTAAATTTGTTTTTCACCGTTTCTTGCCCCTCCCCTCCCCGCCTCCTCTCAGGCTTGTGCGTTGGACCCCATGCTGGACGACTCTGTGATGTTTGCCAAGCGTCTGAGGAGCGTCGAGCAGCCCGTCACACTGTGCGTGGTGGACGACCTCCCCCATGGCTTCCTCAGCCTCTCGCACCTCTCCAGGGAGACGAGGGAGGCCGCCAACGTTTGCGTGGAGCGAATCCGCTTTGTCTTCAACCAGGAGGACACGCCCCCAGAGCCACGCAAGCACCGCAAGCTGGAGCGGACCGACGGGGGGGAACTGAGACCTTCTGGAGAAACCGGTGCTCTCCTTCCCGACCCCATTGACAACCCAGAGGCACCTGTCGGGAGAGGGTCTAAAATCTCTGATGGGGAGGGCTTGGTTGCTGTGGCAGCCCAAAATAACACTGACGCCGGTGGCATCGGTGCTTAAATGAGGTTTGGGGTTGAGGGGAAGACTGCAGTTCTCCCACAGGAGTGGAGAGAGAGAGAGGGAGTAAATGAAAGTCAGACTGATGTAGGCAGCACAACTCCTAAATGAGAAACGAAGGCAGCATCTTAGGAAAACAGAAAGAGGAGTGGGAGGGGGCAGTCTGGGAAAAAAATGCTCAGTGTTTGAACGATAAATAAGAGGAGGTGGAGCGCTGAAATGTATCTCCTTCTGCTTCTCGATTCTTACCATTCATCCGCGTGCCATTATGCACCAACGTAAATCTGGCAGACAAAACGAACACACCCACAAAAAGGCAGTCATGTTTCAGAATGAGATGATAATTTAAAATCTTTTCAGATCAAAGACCAATACTCACACACACATACACGCAGAGTAGCACACATACTTAAAGGAGTCGCTGTTAGGCAGGCGAAGCTCAGACATAAAGCACAAGCAACGCTGCTAGGACGACGCCTGAATGGGTGATTCATCTGGGCCGCGGCAGGCTCTAATCAGATAGCTGTGGGCACACTGTACGCTTCATCCGCATCAATGTGGCCACTTGTCCTTTAGGAATCCACTCTAAATCACACTTAATAACTCCACATAGTCTTCTCCATTATCCCTGTTTGGGAGTCAATATAGCTCACTTTGTGGGTTGTAACTATGTTGACTCTCTCCAAATAGAATAACGAAGCTAAACACAACAAACCAAAAGACTCCAAGCTAAAGGAATTGATTTACTTGCTTTCTTGAGAATTGCATTTTTTTTTTTTTTTTTATCATATTTTGAACTTTATGCAGGACTGTTTTTTATTATTTATGTCAGGTTATGATCCTGAGTCCGACTTGTTTAAACTTTAAACATATATTTTAATATAAACTTTTGCTGGGTTTTTTTATAGTGTATGAGTTAAAGCATTAATACTCCCTGAACTTTCATATTTTTGTCATGCGATGACCATAATATAACCCATTAGCATTTGAAGGGATGGAAGAAAGGTGGCTTAAAATTATCAAGTTTAAAGAAATGATTCATGGTTTCCAAAAATTCCAGACCTTTGGAGCATGTTTCGACCAGCTTTGCTCGAAGTGGAGTTCACAGAGCAAATGTGAGCAACACTTTTCCTATGTAAATAATAAATTAGATTCAAGGTTATTACTGTCTTATACATGGAAATATTTGAATATAAACCATTCAGTTGTATTTTTAGCTTTATGATGAGGTTTATTGTCCTGCTGGAAGGGCTATTGTTTGACTTTTGCTTCCTCTAACAGGTTTTCTTACAATTGTCCTGCATTTAGCTTGTGTCCTGCTGCTCTTCCATAGAGACCAGATATTTTGGAGCACATGCCTGGTAGTTGTCTTGTTGATGCGTCGTTCCATCTGAGTTGTAGCTCCTCCATTGTTCCCATCTGCCTCTGATTAATAATGACATTTTAGTTTAGATGAACATCCATGACTGTGTAATTATATTGTTCCCATTCCATTTTTTGGATGATGGGTTGAGCAGATATCTATGACATTAAGAATTTTACTTGTAACAATTTTGAAAACCATGTATCATTTTCTTCCCACTTCACAATATGCTAGTCACCAAATTATGTGTGGTTGTTGGGTGACAAAAAGTGAAATAGTTCCAGAGTCGTTAATACGACAGCGAGGCACTGAACAGATTTGTTTCTTTAGACTAAACTGCTGACTTCTCTGGTCTTTTCACTTAGGCTTATGCAGAACAAAGCAGAGTTATCAGGAGAGGATGATAAATATTACAATACGGACACAGTGTTCCATCTCACTGCCGCCTTTGGCATTTGTAGTGTTGTATTAGTAATGCAGAGACTCAAACTAAGATGCATTCAAGTGAAAACAAACAAGTTCAAGGAAATTGTTGTCCTATCTCTGCAAGTCATGGTTCTTGAATTTCTTCAGCGGGTGAAGTGTTTTTAATAATATTAATATTTCAGGATTGGAAGCAGTTGCTTGGCTTCCCAGCCCCGCTAAGAAATGGAGTTCAAAAAAGTGGAACAGTAAAGAAAAGTCCAAGTCTCAGCTGTCCATACACATTTTAAACTCGATGGCACAGTTTTTCTTGCGAGTTGTCAGATTTTTCTCTGCTGGTTTCAGTGTCCAACCAAAGCGTTCTCAAGCCTCGGGATTTATGACCTGACAGCTTGTTTGTTTGTTTTTCGTAACAAGTCGGAGGCTTTTAGGCAAATCTTGAGAACCCCTGCTGTGAAAACCAATTGCTAGAAGACAAAAAAAACCCACTGATACATTTTTGCACACTGGTTCAGATATTTTCACTCCCTAACAGCTACAATTGTGGTTGTCACTTTTTTTGATTACTTGAGGACACTTTTCTGCATGCACAGCCATCAAAGTACTTTAAAATATACCGGTGAATAAAGGATGGCGATGTTACTTTGTTCCCTTCTGTTGATAGCTTGCATACTGAAAAGCATTAAATATATGTATTGATTTAAAAAATGCACATGTGGTTGCCAACAGTGGCTGGCTATGTCTGTCACTGCTCTGGTAGCAGACCAAAGGTTGCCAGGTCTGCAGAGAAGGATGCTGTTTGATGAATAGGATTTAGCTGATGCTCTGACTCTGAAATCCTCCCCCCCCGTAGAAGTGCTGGATTTTCGGCTGCAGTCATGCTACAGGATTAGACCGTACTCTGCTCTGTCAGCTTCAAGTACTTACTGCAATATTTTTAGTCAGATTGACAGAAAGAATAATACACTTAGCCACTCAGGTTTGGAGCTGAAGTTTTAACTTGTGTTTGATAGTTGCTATTAATCTGCAGTTTCCCTGCAGAGTTGGTTTATTCTGAGTTTGAGCTTTTACATGTTTGTTCTTTTTTCCTTGCTGCTTATCGACAATTCAGTTGTATGGAAACGACTACCTTTGTGTCATGTTTTATCCATAAATGGCACTTTAAAGTCAATGGACATTGGGACCTATTCCGTCTGTAATTTGAAGTGCTTAGACGACTTTACCAATACTAAGAGCGACACTGCAATTGGGCAAGAAGATCTGGGTTGGAAGAGATGTGTCAAACGATTTCACCTTCAGTGTATTGACCCTCATAGGCCTCATAATACTTATCTATTGTGGTTCATGAGAGCAGGTGATGGACCAGAATACTTCTGAGGTGAATCATATCTGTGTTTAGTGTTGCATTTTGGGTTCAAGCACTGGCAAAGCTATGGATTTGTAATTGGAGTGCCTGTAGCTTTAAGCTGTTATCTCAGTGCAATGCTTAGTATTGCTGACTCGTATTCGGTTTGTCAGTCAGCTCTTCCCTGCAAGTTAAAAACGTTGTTCCAGTTCAATGTACTGGTAAACATATTTGTATGTTCAAATTTTGTTAGACCAATCCTGATTTTTGGTGAAGTGCAATGCAAAGTGCAATATCCTTACTTTAGTTAGTGTTTGATAAGGTTGCATAGATGGTTACTTTCTAGAATTTGTCTTTCCAAAGTCTTTGTTTTTGAAGTCAGAAGTGAGGTGATGCTGATTATTATAGTGCAATACACTTCAATCACCTCCAACTTGGGCTTCACATGTAATATATCAACCTATAACTATGGAAACACTAACGGTTCACCTGATGGCTGCTTTTATAAACGCCACAGTTCATTATATTTACCTCAATGACTTCATAGGAATGTTTCATGGTGGCTGGAAAGAGTAAGTTGGAGTTTAAAGCAGAACCAAAGAGAGCAGCCAGTCCAGGAACTGATGTTCTCTCCTTCCTGTTTAATGCTTTAGCTGTTACCATTGCATCATAGGTGCTGGTGTGTAGAATAACCTGTCTGCACTCCATATGCAAATTGTGCTGCTTCATTTCAGCTGTAGGAAATGTTCATTCTTTTAAAAAGAGGGGAACAAAATAAGTTAATACATAAGCCATAGACTGGAAAAAGTATAACTATCTTTTCTTTAAACATTACTTTGTTGAAAACACCACAAGTGCAAACCTGTGAATCACACTAAAAATGTAAACTAAAGATGATTCATGTAGATATTTTTACTTTTATGTATGTTAATCAGATTGATTATTTTTTTGACTCCATTTATTGTACAGTTTCTATAACTGATTGATGTATGTGACGAACCATGTGGTGAATTTCTTCTTTTGCTGATTTTTATTAAAATATATTCTCCCATAAGAATACCGCAGCTGTGTCCACATTTATTGATGAACATTGTCACTGCACATATGAAGGCAGATTTCCTGCCTGGACATTTGTGAGTTTCTTTGGGAAAACATTGCAGATTTTTTGTTTGTTATTGTGTTGGTTTCTTTCACCGGCCCAATACGAGGAACCACAGAACTATGAAATGAAAATAAAATGGTTGTCTGCATGAAAGATCTGTCATGTGTAAAGGACCCCCGTTTCTTCAATCATAGCTGCAGTTCTTTTGGGGTAAGTGTCCAACTTTGAATAGATAAAGACTGCAATTTATGGTCCATTCTTACTTGCAAAATAGCTCCCATTCAGTCAGACTAAATGGAAACTGCCTTTGGGGGGTGAAGGGGGTAAAAGGTATTAGTATGGTAAAAGGTGAATGTCTGCCCCAGTCTTGGATCCTGCAGTCTCTAACAGGGTTTCTGGATTATTCATCATCCAATCAACTGACCGGCTTCACTATTTCTACTCGGGGACAAAATTTAAAATTATGTAACATTTTTCATCTACTTCACAATTCTGAACTACTTTCATATGATCTCACATGAAATTCAATGCGTGACAGCTCAGCGGGACTGAATACTTCTGTCAAAAATGTTCTTCTACTAAAATGTATAAGAACTGTAAAATAGCTGTCTCATTGCTATTTTACAATGAGACAGCCCCCCCCGGCCACCCTTAACTTGTACTTGAGATGTAGAAAACGCATTTTGCGAACGACTGGCATTTGCACTTTTTGACGCACCCTTTTCAGTGCTACCAAAATACTTTTATTTTGCAGTTGAATATGAATCATGTTTTACTTCAAGCACAATGTAGGAAAAGAAGATTTTCCTCCTCTGCGTCCTGATCAGTGATCTAATCACTTCTGCAGCGGGAGGCCAGGCATCATCTGCCCAAGAACTACTTCATTAGTAGCGTATGACCTGAGATGAAAACATGATTGCAATCAAGGATGGCATTTTCACTGCGTGGACGTGTCGCATGGCCGAAGCACGAGCGGAACCGAGCGCGCGCCCGGTACCCAACTCCCTCCACCACTACAAACACACACAGAGGCACATAACCATCCATCCATCTTCAACAGCTGGCGGGAGGCGGGGGGGTTGACCTGCGAGGACGCGCCTCTCTCCTCTCCCTCTCTTTCTGCGCTGCTGCTCCGTGCGCGTTCCCGAGACGGAGGCAGGCTTTTCGGGGAGCTGTGAGAGCAGACGAGCGGCTGCGGGGGAGAGAGAAAGATGGAGGTGAGGGTCGGGGAGAGACTCCTGTGGCTGGCCGTGCTGTCCACTGTCCTCTGCGTGGATTCGGTCTTCGGAAAATACGTCAAAGGCATCGTCAACACCAAAGAGGTGAGGGCAGAATTTGTTTCTCCGTGCGCTGCTGACACGGACTGATTAGACTTGAATGCAAGTGTCACTGAGCTGGACTGTGCTACATTTTACGCCCAAGTTCCCTCTTCTCTCTCAGTAGCTGTCGCTGGAAACGCACTCGGCTCCTCTGTCGAGCCTCTGCGCGCTGTCTGCGGATGTGGCGTATATTTTAGCCTTATTGTGACAGTACGGGGTCCCAGTAAGCGACGTCCCTCTGGTCCAGCAGTGTTTGCCTGTCTTTAATTAGCGGCTCTCCTGGTCTTTAAATTGATTAGATGACCCGTCACAGGTGTGCGTCATATTTGTGCTTGCGCGCAGGTTTTGGTTTGTGTTGGACCTCAGAAACTAAAGCCTGGTCCAGGGTCTGAGGTCTGTTCTCGCACAGATCAGCATCACATAGAACTGTGACTGAGCAGCTATTACTTTGTATTTCATGTCCTTATTATCCTCCACTCCGCTTTGTTCGGCTCAAGTTGAACATAATTAACCATCACTGCTCACGCCATGGTAATGTGGTTCATAGAACTTGTGGTTTTAATTCCTGAGAAAAAAATACATTAAATACTCTTTCAGTCAGACAAATCAACAGCATGTATAAGTCTAAAGTGAAACACAAACCCTATACTCTGCTGGAAGTCTTGCTCTCTCTCGCTCTTTGGCAGCATGTTTCACTATGTTGCAGAAAATGTTGTTTGTATTCTTCCCTCAGTAATGATTCTGTATAATTCAGAAAGTTTTATATGTATGATATTTTAATTATATCTTCTGCCACAATTTACTTAATAGCTCTTCTAAATGTGATGTTTACAAACACATTTTTATTGGAATTCTATATTTAACTGTCGGTGTTACAGGTCGACTTTTACATTTTCTGGGGACCGGGCTGGAGTGTGTCTGTTTTCCTCAAGTGATAGCTCCTGGAGGAAGCTCTTTGGAAAATACAAAAAACAAACTCTATGCATGGAGTTTTCATTTTTTTTAACCAAGCAAGGTTGGATTCTCTTCTGTCTGTCTTCTGTGTGGCTTGTCTCTTGTTCATTGCTTGACTGTGAAGCACCAGCACTGAAACCCTGAAGGATTAATCCTGCATTGAAAAACGGACAGATGGTGATTAGTGGACTAATTGTTTCAGATACAGTATTATTTTAAATGATGTTTTTACACTGTGTGGCACAGACAATGTGATACTGAATTGACTGTTGACTGGTATTTGTGTTGCAAGTCTGATTGCATTAATCAGAATGTTTGTGCAGAATTCTGAGCAAGTGAGTTTTACAAATGATCCTCAAAAATGAATACATGGAATTTAACTCAATTTAAATTTCTATTTCAAAAAGACAAAATAATGAGGAAGTTGACATTCCCTTAAAATGGTTGATTCCTTCCTTCACTCTCAGATTTCCATATCTGCTTCCTTACCAGGAGAAAAAACGTACAACTTTGTGGTATTCCTCTGAACCTTTCCTGCTGTCTTTTCCACTAAAAATCTTGCTTTCTCTCACTTCCTTGCACCATGAACGAACCATTTAAATAGCTAACTACATCCTTTTTTCTAACTTTTAGTCCTCTTTCTCGAGTAACAAATTGAACAAGAAAGAGTGCTGTTGTTACTTTGACGTGATAATGTTGTTAATAATGTTTTAGTTCACTGATTCGAAGATTAGATTTTCCGGTTTCTGGCCTGCCAGCTACCTGTCAGAGTGTCGCAAGCTAAATAACTAATTTCTCTGTACATCTTTACTTTAGTCATCCCCAAAGCACTAGTTTTGTCTGTCCTACTGACCTATTAAGTTGCACCAACATGCTCTGATTATTTTGTCACTGGCATCAGATTGCCTGACCTCTTGACTGTAATAAACCTGAAAATCAGACCAGCTGTGAGATTGATCCGACCAGTTTGAATCCCCTGGATGGTGAGAGACATCTGAACAGATAAACAAAGAAAGAGCCGTTTCATGCATGTCAACAGCATGTCAACCACAGCTGTTGACATGCCCTTGAACACCGACTGAATCTGCACCTGCTCCAGTGGTGCAGCACGGTGGTCATGCGGCAGAAGGTAGCACTGGGCAACTTCCAAGACTGTGTGTGTGTGTGTTTGAGTGAGGGCAAGTGTTTAGTTCCTCAATAAAAGGACAGCCATCTACTCTTCCAGAACTATGCAGTAAAGATTTTATATTGGTAAAATGGTCTGGATATGCCTGACTACAAATGGACAGTGTTTATGACAAAATCCCACAGATCTTACCCTTTCGTAAAAAAACACATTAATTTTAATTAACTGGATTTATATTTGTACATATCACACATAATATTTATGTTTTTATTTAATGAAAACTGTCTGTTTTAAACATTGCAGAAAAGCTTCATTTGGCAGAATGTGCTTTGCTGCCTCTGATTTCTCCACTGTGATACATCACAGAGACTCCTGCTGATTAGATAATTTTGAGCAGGAAGCATTAATTATGATTTATTTATATACTGTTGTTGCAGTATTCAGGAAGTTATCTACAGAATCCAAATATTTGATTCAGACCTCATTGCTTCTGTTAGCATCCTGAGTAAAACTGCGTGAAAAGCCTTGAAATATTTGCCTTGTTTATTGCAGTAGCATAATCTCTCAGAAAAATATTGATGTGCTATGGAGATTTTTCTTTAATTTGCCCTTCCCACTTTGTGTGTTGGCAAGATAAACTTGGCTTCTGTCCACTGACTTTTTTTTTTATTTGTAATTTTTTTATCACAGTTCCAGTAGTTTTTAATTATTGGCCTGATTAAAGATTTGGAAATCCAGTGGGGAAACATGACACTGTGATATGATTGTTAAATTTTAGGATTAAATACTATTCTCTCTTTGTTCCATAATCACAATGTGCTGTTTACCTAGGTGTATTTCAACTATAGGACTAAGAACAGTGACGGTCTATCCAAGCAGACCAACATATTGTTGGCAACCAGAATTTTAACGCATCGACTCCTAAAATGTAATAGTTTACTAAAAAATGCATCCAAGCAGTCATTTGGAACTGGACAAACAGCTGGGATTCGATGTATTGTCCAGCCCTACTCTGAAGCATCAGCATAGCAACAAATGCACCCTCTCAATGTTGCAGTGTATCATTACCATTCCCCACCTGTGAGGCTTCCCCTTCCATTTATTTTATGAGAAAAGCTCCAGAAAAAAGGCCAAATAGCATGTCTTTGCTGAGTGGGAGGTAAATGGTCTGCACTTAGCCAACCCCTTTTAACCTTCGTTAGGTTCCACAACGCACTGCAGAAAGGCTTTTCTGTCACTCATTCACACAATCGCAGAGAAGAGTGGAGCTGCCTTACAAGGCACTTCCTTTGTATTTTGGTTTCAGAGGTTTTGAAGCTGAAAGACGCAGGTATGTTGAAATGCCAAGCAACTGATTAGATGACAGTGCTCTTTGCTACACGGGTCCCGCTGCCTGTAAAATTTGTGACAAGGTTTATCTAGAGGGAAACAACCTTAAATCAATATTTAAATTGGTTTTTGTTCTCCTCACTCGCTGGCTTTCAGCTTTGCTATTTTCTGGTAATATAGAAACAGTTTTTAATAGATTCTGTGTAGATCAGAACTATGACTAAATATATTAATACCTCAGCACTCAATAACAGAATCACTCATGTCTGTGCACTGGCTGGCATTCATAAGGAGAGACGGACAAGTGGACAGAGAGAGAGAGAGAAAGAATTTATCAACTCATGATTCCTTTATAACATGTCAGCAGCTTTTAAAGAGAACTTAATTTCTCATCTGAGAATGGTGAAAGTCTGTCAAGGCACATGCAGAGTCAACAATTTTACCTCAATTGCTTTTTCACTTTAAATCATTCAAGCCACTTCACAAATTGTTCAATCTTTAATATTATTTGGCTCATGAATAAACCAGAAATCCATGGCTGGTGACTAGAATGGACCAACTTTCAGCCTGAATGACCCCTACTGGCAACTGGACACTGAAAAAAATTTAATCTTTTTCAAATGAGTCAATATACCATGCATAAGCACTACCACTTTGCACTGACTACACCAATCTTCAATGTAGAAGCTGGTGCTGAGTGTGAATAACACAAAATGTATTTTTTTTTCTGAATTAGTAAGATGTTAAAAAATATTTTGTCTTTATGATGTTTCAAATGGAACTGTATTTTCTATGACATGTCATGCGGTAAGATGGAAAGAGCAGATAACAGGAAGGCTAATTAGACTTCATTGCCTTTTCTTTGAACTTTCAACGCTCACTGAACAGTATTTCTGCACTGAAACAGTAGTCTTGATCCAAAATATGAATTTTGTTTTCCCCCAATTTTTTTTTCATTCAAAGTTGTTCTAATGCCAGATATACACTAGAATACACTTGACATACACATGTTTTGTGTTTATTCCTTACTCCTCACTTTGTAAAAATCAGCAGTTATTTACAAAGTCACGTCACATCACAGTGCAGAAGCTATTCATCTATATGCAATTCCTCAACTATGTTGAAAAATTAGCTTTTGCTTATGATTGAATCAAAAAAACAGTTATAGTGACTGCTACTCCTACTTCGCTCCCTCTTGGCCCTGTTTGCTGCAGGGTAAGAGAGCTGTGTCCCTTTTCTAAAGGTCGGGTATTATCAAGGTTTCCAGTGGGTAGTTCTCTTTAGAGCTAAGCTTAGATCCTTAAAAAAGTTGGGAAGTGACAGAAGAAGACTCGAGAGGGTTTGTCTTTTAAGAAACAAATCTTCGTCACTGTCCTCTGAAGTCTTGAATGCACAGCAATGTGAATCCATGTAGTTTAACACCTCATCAACCTTAGTGGTGCATTCCTGCTTCATGGTCTCTCTCTAAATTCTCTTCTCTCAAATGTATTTAAAGTTTAAGTTCTGCTTGAGTCTTTCTACCCTGCAACTTTATCAGTCTCGGCACAGGTGAAGGCAAAGTTTGTGCTGAGCTGTAAACTGACCAAGGGAAATGACCATAGTGGGAGTGATGAGCTGCTAAAAATTGCTACCTGGCTGCAGAAATTACAGTAAGCCACAAACACAGCTATCCAAAGCTGCTGGTGCAGAAGACTGGTCAACCGCTTTCTGTGGGCAGGTTGATGTTCACAATTAGCCTAAGTGTCTCTCAGTGTGTGGACGTGCTGATAAAACATCCCTTTGAGAGGGTTGTGGTTCACCAGATTTAAGGGCAGAGGAAGGACGCTGGGTTGAAACCAGCTGGGAAAATTAGGGAAGTGAATTAACTTTGTCCTCCTCCAACATTCTGCAGAAGCAAAGGACCACTGAGCAAGCCAGTAAATCTACACTCTGTTAGGCGCTGTGTCATTGAAGTGTGTACTTTAAGTGAACAGAGGCAAACATTAACTTAAGTAAGGATTTTCTGTGACATTTATTTGACCTGGGCTGTCAATAGACTGTGGTGTTGGGGTATAAGATATTAAATTATTTTAGGAATATTGTTTTTTTTTTCCTATATAAGTTACATTAAAAATAATAATTAATAAAGTTCTAGTCAGTCAGATTATTTTTTTCCAACGTCAGTCGAAATACTATATAAACACACTGAGCATAAATTAGATGTGCCTAGTATAGGATAGTTAATATTACAAAATTTTGTTAACTTCATGAGCTATTAATTAAATTTTTTCCTCATTAAAAAATTCATTTAAAATGATTAATTTATGTTTTAATCTTAGTTACTGCAATTCATTCAGGTTTACTTTTGCCAAGTCTATTTATGACATCCACTTACAATTAATGTCTATCATCTCAAGGCACTCTACTAAAAAAGGAAAATGTGAAAAACAAAGCAATAGCCAACATTTAATGGGATAAAAATGACTGTTAATTACACTGTTAATGTAAGAGACAGATAAATACAGAAGGACATGGCCAGGAGTATTTTCAATACTCCCTAATCATCCACCAAAATGTATTTAGCAAAAGTCAAAGACAATTTGAAACTTAAAAGTATTGGTCCTGGCTTTCTTTCTCTGAGAATAAAAGAACAAAAGAGTTCACATAGTTAATGGTATCAATATCTCCAAAATGAGTATACAGACTCACTGGGTCAGAAGTACTTTCAGTGGAAACAGAAAGAAAATAGTATACCATTTAATGGGAGCCATTTCTCTGGCAAGGACTTAATTCAATCTGAAGTACTTTCTTTTTTTAGGACAACATATTGCCATTGGGTCCATCCATGAGACTGAACACTACAGCATAATTGCACAGGGCCAGGAATACTTTCTATGGAAAGAAAAACAGAGAAGATAAAGTAATTTAATTCAACAATTTCAAACAATGCATATGTGGAGTATAGTACAAATGAAAGTGATTATGGAGCTATCTCATAAGATCACTTGCAATCAGTTTTTTTATTTTTATTTTTTATTTTAAAAATGTACTAATTAAAAGTAAGTGCCCCCTGGGCTGGACATTTTTGTTTCAGTCTTGAACTTATGGACTCCTGCTGAATATTACTGGAGTGAAGAAATTGGTTGCAGGCACATTGAAACATTTTTTGTCTGCCCACTTAATGACCATCTTTGGATTGGACCAGAAGTGGCTGGAAACAACTTTGGAAATAAATGGAAATGAGCGAGTGCCCTTGAAAGTTCTCTTTCTAATTTAAAAGTTTGGCACCCAGATTCATCAGCGTTGCTCTGCTCAGTGGGCCTTTCAACTTCCTAAAGTCGACACTTCCCAACCTGTGGGGAAAAAAGAAAAGGGGAATGAAGGTTAATGAAGTAACTGTTATTCAATGTCGAATTTTGTCAGGATTAAAGGTGATAATAGAATGACATAGAACAGAAGAAAAGGCTTTAGTTTTAACTCGATTTAAATAATTTCACTTTTCAGTTCTGAACTCTTTAGATTTCCCAAAGTGAACTTTAGAAGACACAACAAAGTCTTTTAGTTTGACTTTGAAGTACTTTTCAGGGACCTCTTGTATGCATGACTCAATCAATTTTCCTTCATCTCTTTTTAATGAGGACATTGTGATTAGATACAGGTGATGCTGGATGTGTTCACGCATGTGAGGTGTTTCCATATGTTTGCTATTATGTGTTTGTGTGTGTATGGGTGTTCATGTGTCCCCAAAAGTCTGTCGACACACCACCACCCCCAACAACTGAAAGAAAAGGCATCAAACTTCTGCATTTTTTTGTGCGTGTTTATACTGTGTCACGTTGTGTAGCCCTGACTAATGAATCATTGAGAGGCCCAGCGGTCCAGGGGTGACTTGACTAGCTGACTGGTAATTAATTGTTAATGAGGCTTAGCAAGCAAACATGGATCTTGGGAGAAAGAGGAGGAAAAAAAGACAGAAATCTATGGAGATGAGAGGATGGAAACTGTGAGGACTCAACCAAGAATTAAAGGGATACAGAAGTTGGGAGATGCTGAATTGACCAGATACTGCATCAAGGCATAGGACTTGATTAATGAGGTGTACATACACACATACACACACACTCGCACAATTTGAGAGGTGGCTGAGTGACTCTGCATCACAATGCAGTGGCCTTGGGGAAATAGGAGGACTAAAAAGGGATTAAAGTAGACACCTCATTCCCTGTTGCTGCTCTCCTGTGACACTGAACTATACTAGGCTAACTATTGCTGCTTATTTTAGCTGTTGGCGATTGTGAAATTACAGAACCGCTGTTGTAACTGCTCTGAAAGCTAGTAAATAAAATAGAAGCTTGACATGGCTTCCTCAGATTCAACTGTCTGCTTTTATAACAAACAAGCCAAATATGTGAAGCTTTGATTATCCAGGGCTGCAATTTATAATTATTCATTAAATTCATTGTACTAGTGATTGATTGCTTTGTGTATATAATTTCTGAAAATAGTAAAAAAAAAAAAAAAGCCAATCATGAGAGAATGATTGACATTTTTTCTTGAAAGGAGATCTAAATAACTTTCAAATGTGTCTGCAGACGCTGTTGCATATATGTCATATAATCTTATATTTCCGTTTATTCAGTCACAATTTAAGTGCCTACTGATTTAATAAAATTCATACTTTTCGTTATTTGCTATGAATATCCTTGCATTGAGTAGCTGACATATGACCTCCATGAGTCTGTCTTTTTCACGTTAGAGCATTCTTGTTTTTGAACATTCAGTCAGCTATTAAAGACATCATATAGTCTTTAATAGACTACATGATGTCATTTTCATTATTCAGTATACAATAGCAATAACCTACCATCCTTACATAATGAAAGATGGGTTTCTGCTGCAGAAGTTCAGAAAATTGATTTTGAGGAAGAACTCAGGAGAGTAAAACCCAACTAATTCTGTATTTAGGCACATGAGTTTATAAGATGCACAAGAATCAAACCTATAGTTAATATCTGAACACGCTGTGGCAGAAGAGCTACTTCTGAGACATTTTGACATTGATACTAAACCATTTGAGCTGCACAAGGTCCAGCCTTATGCCAGAGGTTGACTCCATGACCCCTGTTTGTCTCCCTGGCAATTATTTTCTGCAGAAGCAGCAGGTGATGCAACAGTTCAAAATCTTTGGGATTTTAATAGGAGGCACTGGCCAGACCATATCTGTCTCAATGAAGATCTTTGGTCATGAATTTGATTGTTCCTTTCTACCGCAGTCTTTTTTCACAAAATGCCCCTTGCCTGTGTGTTATTGTGCTCATATATTATTGAAATCCATTCAGTGTTGTCACTGAAAGATAAACGTTGATGGAGACATTTGATTTAAGGACATTCAAATAAAGAGGGGAAATTAATAAAATTACAAATGGGTCTACTTAGAAAAACATTGCTTTATGTGATGCTACCAGAGGTATTTGTGCATGGAATCCTTTTTTGGGATTGTATCCTGGGTCAAATAACAATTTACAACAAAATAGCAAAGCAAATAGGAGACCTGATCATGACATGTTCTGTAGCTCACTACTCTAAAGATAATTTGGTTTATCTTACAAAATAGTCTGACTTATAGCTTAAAATCCACTTAAAATATAAGACGAAAATTGTTGGAGCTTTGGCAACCTTTACGATAAACTAAGTCTTTTGAAAATGTGCCAAATGAACTTTAAACAATGTTTAAAGGTGTAAAAATATGCCGTCTGAACACTGGAACTGCTGAAACGTAAGGATCTCCTTAGACCTGCCAGACAAAAGCATTTTGACCCACAATCAGAAGAGCCGCAACAATAACTAACAGAACAAGAATTAGGCTTGATTAGCAAAAATATTTATTTTGTAGAAAAACTGTATCTAGTTCATGGTTTAGATTCTGTTTGCAAAAGTGATCAGTGACTATAATCATGAAAAAAAAATCACAACAATAGAGTTTTTCTCATTGAATATTTCTCATTGTTGAATATTTTATTAAGTCACAGATAGAAAAAAAACCTAATGATGAAAAAAACACAATAAACTGAATGAGGTAAACTGTTATTTTGTGAAGCAAGTAACTTCTTTAATAACAAAACATTTCCATAAAATCAGAAATATGCACACCCCTTAAAATACAGCAGGATAGTTCTCACAACTCTTAAATTGTTTTATGTATCCTGTTGCATTTCACACACTTCCTGCTTTATTTAGCCCTCTTTGTTGATCAGCAGTGATGCCCTTTTCAGAACCGTCAGGGCTGAGGACGTACTCATTGCTTAATTACCAGCAGAGCTCATAGATGGAGTCATGCTGGGTCACAAGGCATCAAGGCCCAGCAGAGGATACCACTGATGGCTTTGACCATCTTCTGGTCACAGCCTTAATGGAATATTTCTCCTCCTTATTTTCAAGGCTGCATTAGTCATATTAAATATTGAGCACTGACCTTCATCCATGCATAGCAGGCTAATTTTCCAAAATTTGAATCCTGCCTGCTCATGTTCTAGACCTATATTAATGTTTGTGTTATCCTGTCAAACAGTTTGTAAAACTAAGCAGGTAAAACCAGCATAATCTGTAACAAATTGTGGTATAATCATTCATCAATAAACCACACCCAATTAATTGATTTAATTTCTAATCAATATTGCCATTGGTTCAGTCTACAACCGTACCATCATTGTCTGTTCCCAGGTATACACCCATAACACAATCATTTCCAGTGTAAGACAGTTGGACACTTTGAACAACATGCAGGATTTGTTCCATACAAATAAATAAATAAATAAATTCAACTTAATCATTATACCTCAGTTATCTAACAAAAATGCTGGGTTTTCAAGATTTTTTACAGTTAATGTAAACAGCTCAGCTCAGATGAACTATAACAGCTCATGTGAGCTGTTTTAGCAAGAAAATACCTGAACTTCATCGAGCAGCTTTTCCAAGGCTTTGATCCGGACAGCAAATATGGATTAATGTCTTAGGGAGGTTGCCTTTGAAAACATTTTTATAATCAGCTCTGCTTTCTTAATAAATATGCATAAAATTTCCTCAAGCCTTAATGTCACCATCAAACTGCATGCTTTCTAAGACCAACAGTGTGAAACTTAAAAGTGTGCAAATCCTCAAATTTGGGAAACTGTTCTTTTTTGGTTTGTACTATAATTTTAGCTCATGTTTTCTTTGGAAAAAGTTATACATCCAATCCTCAACAGCATAGAAACAACCGGAGGGGGCCCTTTTCTTTTGTCAGTTCCCAGTACATAACGCCATGTCCAAAACAGAAAGCTCTTTGAGTTTGTTTTAGAAACACTTAACTGGTGTGCACAGAACCTGACCTCAACCCCATCAAATACCTTCTGGGAGGAAGTAGAAGGCTGAATTGAAAGCATGGCCTTATCGCCTGACATCAGCACCTGACCTCTCGAAAAGCCCCTGCAGCGGAAAGGGAGCAAATCCCTGCAGCTAGGTTCCAAAATCCTGTTCAAAGCCTTTCTTGAAGAGTAGTGGCTCCTCTGGCTGCATATTAAAGACTACATCCAGGGACTGAAATTTCCAACAGATTTTTTTTTCTCAAAGTTTTGTTTCCTTTTCTTTTCGTGAATTCCTCCATCCATTTCATTTTGAAAGAAACAGAAACAATTCTGTCATTCAACAGCGGCTACTGAATTCATATCAAATGTAGTATTTTCAATTAATAAGCGTCCGTTTCAATTGGGAAAAGGTTAGCCAGACAGTTGTGATTTTAGCCATGGATTTGCTGTATTGCTGAGCCATTGCAATTAATTATGAATGAGGATAATAGCCAGTTAATTCTTCTGCTTTCAGTTTATAAATGTGTGTATTCACCACTCAAGTGGCACCGTTTCGCCTTATTTGTATGTGTGAAAAGCCCAGAGAATTTCTCATATTGGAACAAAGTCAAACTAATTTATTTCTTTGAACATCATTGTCAGAAGCATGTACTACCGCCAGGAATTGAGTTGAAAAACACCAGAGCACAAATGGAAAAGAGCAGGATGGAATAAAAATTGATATTTGTTGTAGATGAAGGCATGTCCTTTGAGGTTTCTATGGCAGTTGTAAATGAAGGTATATTAGCGTTGAAGAGTGAGGTAAAAGGAGCGTGTATTAACTGTGTTTGGATGGTAGTGGGCTTGCATGTTTCAGGCCTATGAAAAACTCTTCTGTTTGGCTGACAGATGTTTGTCGCTAATTCTTTGTGTTTGTTTCCCTAACAAAGGGGTCTTTCATAGCCCCAGCCTGTGGTGTGTTAAATGATACACCCCCGCCCTCTTCTCCATTCCACCACCTCAACCTTGACAACCCCTTTCAGCTCACTGCAGGGATTCATCTCTGGGTCAGTTCTTCCCTCTGCTGTCATGGCTACAGCCTTAAGCGTCACCTACAGACGATGCTCCGAGGTCGGCATGAGTCCCCAGCTTTTCCCCTGAATTTATAACCCAGCAGCTCCAGGCGCTGGAGTTGGCTGGCAGTAGCTGAAATATGGCTGCGGTTCTGTTTGTAGTGATATATGGAGGCAGCGGAGCTGGCTATGTTATGTTGCTCTAGTTGCACTTTATTTCTCAGCACAGAAATTACAGGGCTTGTTTATGGAGGGGAGAACGCTGGAAGGAGGTAATTGCAGTATAATGGTGCAGGAGGCGTTTTGTTGGTCGTCCTGAGATTCAAAGTTCATAGGAGTGGACCATAAGCTCTCCTTTAATAAGGAAGCAAATCATTGAGGTAAAAATATGCTACAGTTTCTTCTGTGTGGCTGTGAATTAAAAGGCTTTCTTTAAATTCTTTTTCAATTTCATAATAAACAATTTTTTTTTAAGAAATCCAACAATCTGTAGGAGACGGATGAGATATGCACTGATAGAATGTAATACTATCCAGTTATACCTCACTTATCTGATATTGGACTGCAGGGGCAAAGGTCATACACACCTCAACTGGAGCTTTCCAAGTCACTCCTGTCTAGAAACAAAAGCTGCTTCTTCATTGTCGATTTTCACTAGCCAGTTAATGTGGAGTTTGCTTCAACACCAGTTCAGTCTCCATTACAGTCTGTTCCTCACTGTTGTGGGAACAGACCGTCATCTCAGCATCATCATCATCATCATATTCAGATGATGATATCAGTTATGCTATGTGTGGGCGGGATGCAAATATGCAGCAGTTGTGAACGACTCTCCAATGAAGTTTGCAGTGACACTCAGCAGTGGAGAAACTTTTTCTGTTTTGGTTTTGATGAATTGAAAACCCCCAGATTTTTCATTTTGTCTTATGGAAATTCATTGCACGTCCAAACATAATAAAAACAATTCAGATAACAAAATACATACTTTTATGTGTTTTGTTACACATATAAGTACATCTATTATCCAAACATGAATTTCATTAAAAAAAAAAATTCCAAACACAACATTAAGTGCCCGTCATACCAAACTAATGTTATATAGTTCTTCAGTTTCACACCAGCAACACAAAACTGTATTGCTGACAGAACGCTGACCACAGCTGCACCTCTTCTCTCTTCTTCATTGCTGCCTTGTTCTTCAGAGACACGAGCTGCAGAATCACCGTTATTCTACTCCAAAAGTTAAGGCATGCACTTATGGCTCACTTCTTCTGATTAATCTTATAATTATGCTCCTCCACACTATGCAGCTTTGTGTTAGCAGATGGCATGTCCATTGGTCCAAAAGTATATGAGAAATATTGTTTGGAATTTGCAATGATGTTGATCATGGGCCAATCAGTGAATGCAGTCAACTGTCAATCAAATCACTTCTGCACAGTACGCATCTGGGCGGGGCTTGTACTACTCTTGAAATGAGTACCCACAATGGAGAAGTGCTGCGCAGGATCTGCTGACGGAGATGAAGCTGGCCAGAGTGGACAAGGCCCTCCATCTTGTTCAGGGTCTACCTGGATTCTTCTTCAACTTCGACAGAAAACCTCTAAAGATCAGATGTCAATGAGACATCCTGACCAGATACCCCCACAACCTTAAATGACTCTGTGATGTGGAAGACCAGCTACTCCATCTCAGGCGTCCAGCATATGGCGGACCTCCTCACCATGACTCTAATTCTGAGCTCATTTACCCTACAGAGGAAGCTGATTGCAGCCGCTTGTGTTCAGGATCTCATTCTTTTAGTCATAATCCATTTTTCATTACTATAAGCAAGGGTGTAACTAGAGTAATACCATATATTTTCCATCTTTTTTCATCACAACACACTGGAGAAATACCCAAATTACTGCAGACAAGGGTCTAATCAGTCTAATTATGTCCCGCTCAATCCTACTATCACTAGCAAACAAGACACCAATATATTTAAACTTCTCTAATTTCTAAGCAGACCTAATGCTAAACAAGCTTTGAGAATGATCCTTTTCGTGTTACCAAAAAGTAAATAAACTTTCAAAAGACTTAAATTGTGGTTCATATTATTTTTGTTCAATGTAAAATTATGTGGTTCAGGTTTGATCAAGGTACACTAGACTGGTATTCACAGCGATTAGGGACCACTCTAGTTTTTGGGCAGACTTGAAATTGTGTCAGATAAACAATTTAAGAGTGGTAGACGCTTCTTCAGGGCTTTTGTAAGCTTCTGCTGTCAAATAGCATGACAAGCACTTTTTGCTGTCAACAGAACAGAACAACTAAAAATTCTTAGTTTCTTACTTCAAAATAAGGACATTAAATAAGGATACAGGGTGTTAAACATATAGCACATCCCATATAATATAATGTTTGCATGAAAACCTTAGCTGGATAACACTTTGACACAAACTTCACTTAAGGCAGAAGTATTGAGGAGTTTTAATTTGCAAGACCTCGTGGTATAAGACCACATTACACTCCTATGGTTGAATAACATTATAGAAAATACTAATGTTTTCATTTTCTACTTGGACTCATGTTTATTGCATCTAGATAAATAATTGCATCTAGAAATAAAACAAGACTGTTTTATTTCTTTGTATGTGAGAAAGCATCACTGAACACACTGGCTCTTAAGATGCCAGAAGGAGGTGATCAGTATCTGGTGAAATGATCCACTGTCTTTAAATTTAAATGAGGCAGCTGCTTCATTCTCACATAGACATCTTAAACTTGAACTTCCCAGGAACCTGTCTAGTAACTAAATAAATAATATACAAATTTACCTATTAACACTAAGGGTTGCTGGCTGAAATATCCTTAGATGTATTGGGGGGGAAAAAAACAGCATAATTTGTGTCTCTGCTTCTTTGCTTGACTATATATTGCATTTTTACATAGCTGTGTTTTGAGAAAAAAAAAATCCCTCTCATATACTTTTCTATTTCTGTTGTCGGATCACAGAAGGAATCCAGATTTCCACTGAAAAGGGGCTCATTTTGCTACTCATTTCTAAATCTTTCTGCTTTCTGAGATTTACATTTTTTTTTCGCAAATTGCTGAACCTTTCATGCAAACCCAATGCAGAAAGGTCCTTGGGCAAGATTTGAATCTAGCACTTAACCATGCAATTAACTACCCAACTGCGCAAACCACAGAATTAAACTTAAAAAAAACCTTTAAAAATCAATTGAGCAGCTTCAGCTCGTCCATAATGCTCCTGCCAGAGTCCTGACTAGCACCTGGAAAATAGCTCATATTACACCAGAGAATAATTCACTGCATGGGCATTTATAAAAGCACTATAAAATCTTGTGAATGTTGCATAAGGCATTGAATGGACCTAAGTACATTTTAGAGTTATCTGTCATGTGAAAGGCGTCAGTTTCCAGGAAGGGGTTTAACAAGGAGAGACAACATTTGGTGTCTGTGCTCCTCAGCTCTGGGACTAATTCTTTGAAAAGCTGAGGTAAGCAGAAGCCTTTGTCTTCTTGATCTCAGGAACATTAATGTTTACAGTAGCTTTCCCATAAAGACAAAGCTTACTTTTCAGTTCATTATGATATTTATTAATTCAAAAATGTATTTATACCTTGGTTTTGTTCTAAAAAAAAATAGAGTGTTGGTGATAACATTGGTAAATATTGAGATCATAATATCAATTATGCTATGTGCCTCTTTTTTTCCTTTCATCTCTTTCCTATCTTTGCTTCAGTCTCTCACTTTGTTTCCTAGCATTTTGGGCAATGTGTCCGGTGTGAGCATCTGCTGCTGTGAGTCTATATCCAATATTAGCTTGCGAAATGAATGGCCATAACACTTGAGATATATTAGCTAACAGTTATTGGATACCAAACAGCCCTTTAAATTTAAAACACATTGATGTGGCAATTATGGTATATTTACACTATATTGTGTATTCCTATAAAACACTGTGAATTATCTTGTATATGAATGGGACCTAGAAATAAACTTGCCCAATAATATGTAGTCTGTTGTTTTTTAACCATTTCAAACCCCCTCATATATCCTTGTTTTAGACTGTCAGGTCATATTATCCTGCTTTAAACCTGCCATTTGCCCCTGATTAGAAAAGATTCACCAATCAGTGTCAACTGCAGAAGTGTGGAGGAAAAAAGACTGGAGCTCAGCAGGAACAGGCTGCAGGGACTTGAGCATCATCAGTTAGAGGTTAGGCATCTGCTCAGAGCTCAATGGATACTAAAAGAAAATACCTGCCTAAGCCACAGTCTGTTCACCCACTGTCTTCTCCCAAGTGATGCAGACGTAGCCACTGTGACATAGCCAGTTTTTTTCTTAGATTTGTGAGTTCCAACATTCATCCTCCACACTCCACCAAGAAAATAGTTTTATTTTTGTTTTTGCAGAACAAAACAAAAATTCATATATATAAGTATATACAAATATACTTATATATTCATATCTAACTTTTGGGAGAGGGTGGCATAATGTAGTAGGACTGCATCTGTAATACAATCTTTCCACTCTACTGTCTCAGCCTACAGTAAAATATTTTCTGCTGGAGCTCAAAAAGATAACAATAAGGTTTGAACTCCACTAGGCACACTTGGTTTGATTTATTTAATCAAGCAGCCCCAAGTTGGTCCTTCTTCCTTTTGCTCAAGGGGAAAAGCTGCATTTGATGCATGTTGGTTTAGATTCTCACTCCACCACGTAAGAATTGTACTTGAAGCAACTTAAAAAGTAATCTCAAAACACAAAATTGCTGACATTGATTAAGATGGATATAAAAAATCCAACTGTGTTTGGGACTTTCCTTCATTTTAGAGACAGCAATCTAACTTTTGAGATGCATTTGTAACAGTGAACAGATGGAATAAAAAAGGTAAAATGTAATATTCAGCTTGTTTCAAAGAGGTTCTATTTTACATTGCTCTCAGGTGTAGGTGCAGTGGTGTATTTAATGTGAAAGTTTTCTGTCAAAGTTCACTTTCTGCAAATTTTTGAGAGCTGCAACCCACCCACTGGTGAAAATGGGAAGGCTCAGAAATGTCCCACAGAAAGCAAAATAAAAAGAGGCGAAGCAACCATCAACAGAGACAGTTGCTGGTTCCCACTGTGAAGCAGGCGCCATAAACAGTATGATATTATGTTTTTAGATATGAGCCAAGAAGCTTTTCTGCTACCTGTGTTTCAGCACTGTAAATATCTTGTAAGAAATGTAACAGAAAATATACTGCAAGACAAATATTCTTCTTTTGTCTATATTTGCCTTGTCCCCATACTAGTTTGTGGTGGAGTGGCTGCTGTATATTTCTAGCCCTCAGAGTGGCAGTGGCAGAAAGCACCTTGAACTGGCTGCAGGTCCATCACACAGACAGATTCAGTTAATGATAAATCAGTTGGTTTCCAGGCTTTCGAGCTGGACCTCATGTTCAACTCTTCACTAACTGCTACCAGATCTTTTCCTTTAGTAATAGCAGATGGGAACAAACAGCCATGTGGTAGAATCTTTAACTTCTGTGAAACAAGCATTTATTCCATTACTGGACTGCATCATTAAATGGGGTCAACAATGCACCTGTACAACAGTAAATGTACAATGATTCATGGTTTCCCCTGACTGGCATTTTGCCAGAATCTCCTTGAAGCAAACTGAAAATCCTGCTTCTTAGTATTACTAAACTCTTCCCACACCGTAGTTTTTCCTGCTTGAGTCGAATACTACTTTGCCTGCCTGTATTTGCATGCCCCCTCTTCCAGGGTCCTACATCCTTATCAAGCTCTGTAGGACTCCTCCTTAGGCCGGATGAACCATTCAAAAATAAGTTTCTCACCTCTGGGTCTATCTTGTGCCTGTTGCTCTTTTTGAACACATCAATTGCAGAAAATATTCCACTTACTGTCACCAGCATGCCTTTGCATATTGGAACTTTGCTCAGAGGTGGATTGTATTTAACATCTCCAACAAAGATGCTCCTGCTTTCTCAGCATTCTCTCACTAAGAGCCTGGAGACATAACTTTTGTCTATGTCTATGTCTTCTGTTATTATTATCATGCAGATAGTGTTTTGCAATCATCAGTGCACTATGTTCTGCATATGTTGCATGTTCTCCATTTTGCTCCTTTGTTTTGTATTGATATGAATAACCAGATTCTACAAAACTTGAGAAACTGTAAAGGTAATTGAATTATCTAGGTGAATTAAAACAGAAAAACACATGGAATATTCAGGATAACGTGCCAATGATACTACACAAGGAATGCAAAACATGGCATTCATTGATGTTAGGAATCATGGTGTAAAGTCCACTTAGAAGTTTAAATAGGACATTTGTTAATGGACTACTTATAATTAACAAAGGAATTCAGAAACTGGTTTTGGTGACTTAAGCTTTAGATCATTCTTAACCAAACCCATAGAATCCAAGGAAGCGTCTTACTTTTGTATCAACCTTTCAAAGATAATAAAAGATACAGATTTTCTTAACCAAGGAAGAGGAATAAGTAGTCACTCAGTCAGCTTGGAAAATTTCTACAGAGGTCACTGCTCTGAGATAATGGGTCTTAGTTAGCAGCACACCCTACCTTGCCATCTCTTATCAAGGGTGATCTTTGAGTGAAACAGAACCCACTACAGACTGGCTCCACAGCATATGTTGGATGTTGAAACAAGCTTGTCTATCCATCTAACACCTGTCAATCCCACTGAAAACCTGTCTACAGAGATTTTCCAGAGCAAAATTAGTCTGTTTCGGTGCATGCAGATTGGTCCGCCTAGAACTCTGCTTGTAATTAAAGCTCATCCATGTTGCACTGTGACTAAATATGTTTTTAACCAAACCCATTATTAAACTTATCTGTGACTTCAATTTTTAAGTGAAAATTGAATTTTTGTTAAGCGGAAATTATTTTGTAGTGTATTGTTCCCATTGAAATGTCACGGATGAATGTTGCAGCAGTGTTAATCAGTCTCATTTAATCAGTTTCGTTCACATGCTTAGAATGTAGCTCTCACAGCAGACTGCAGTCTTTCTCACCTGGAAAATATAGGGATCTGGAAAACTCTCCGTCAAGCTCTCTCTCCCATCTGAAAGATTACCCACTACACATGGTGGTGATGCTAATATGAATCTAATGGTTGATTAGACAGCTTGGTACAAGAGTAGTCAGATATCCTCTTCTAAGACATTGAATATGAATCCTGGTATGCTTCATTGATTTTATTATTTTTTTCAAGTATCAAAACAGCAGAAGAAACTAACTTTAGCCAAAATCCTATCTGTCTCTGTAATCTTCTTTGCAACCTGTCCCCTGTGTTACTGCAAACAGGAAAGTATGTAACACTCTGCACCACGGTGCTCCTGCTCTGTTTTCATCTTAAATCCACCAGCCAGTTGGTTGCACAGCCTGTCAATGATCTTTATATCAGGTGTTTATATCAAAAAGATGGTTAACCCTTAGATAAGCTTGCTGTTACTACCTCAGTTGACGGATCAGTGGCTTGGCAGCGGTGAGTGACTTCATCCCCTCTGACTGCATTGGTTATTTCAGAAAAGCACAGAGGTATTTCCAGGTGTCCAAGTCCTGGCTTACATGTATTCTTTTTCTGAAAGACACTTACATTTTTAAGTAAAATAAACATGGTTTTGTCTGAACATTGTTTGGATATCACAGAACAAAACTGACCACATCCTTAAAATTATAAAAAATTTCAACTGTGATAAAAAACATAAATAATACATAACAAAAAACATGGTGCCCTATTGTGGAAATATTAGAATATGAAAATCACTTTCAGATACTTGATCCGATGTCTATTTTTTTTCTTTCTATCAAAGTTGTTTTAAGATAAAAAAAAGATGAATAAAATGGAAAATGCGAAGATTAGGGGACTTGTTATAATATTATTTAATGCAAAATTTATACAATTTTCTCTCCCACTCTTTTGATAACAAACACTCAAGATACTGATAATTGTGTTATGAGGCTTGCACATAGAGTGTTTAAAGCCTCTCCATTATTAGTAAATATGAGAAAGCTGTTATTTGCATGCAATTTTCAGGACGGAAAGATTAGATGTCTTCTTCTGGTTTACCCCTCATTTACTCTTCCCACCTCAGCTGGGTTCCACAGTCATCCAGATGGAAAGGTGTGTGTAAATGGCACATGTGCTGCATTCATCACCGCAACACTTATCTACAGAAAGTTCATCTGTCCCTAGCAGTATAGTATTTGTATATATATATATATATATATATACAGTATATATAAGGCCAGTAGTGACTGATCTGCCATGCCAACACTGCTGCAGGCAGTGTCTTATGTAATCTAAGTGAAACCCACCATCAGCACTATCATCTGGTCTCATGCTGCCAAGTCTATGGCTGAATAATATTAGGGACAGGCAGGTATTTTTTTCATTAGCATGCACAGCAGTCCCTTAATACCTTCTTTGTTTACCCTCTCTAAATGTTTAACCTCTTGCCTCTACCTCTATACCCCCTTTTCAAATTTATTTTTAGCACCTTTTTTTTTTTAACAGTCCTGAAGCTCTTCCCTGCTGTTATATCTCCCTTTCTTAATCTTTTTCTTTATTGCTCCCACACAACTATACCAAGTTTTATTGTCTTTCTTCCCTGAGCCTCCTCTTCCCTCTTTTGTACTTTTTAGCCACCCATTTTTTCTAACTAAAATGAAATTTTATGAAAAATGTGACGCATGATTTACACGATTATTTTTTTTTTCATTTAAATTCTTTTATGTTATAATTATCAAGAGTTTGGTTCAGATTTCTTGTCTTCGAGGTTATTTTTAATTTATCTAATCACTATTCAAATAGATGCCAGATGTTTTCTGTTTTTCACCTGGACTGATTCATTCAATCTTTTTTGCCTAATAAAACATCCACAATAACATTAAGACATAACCACCATAACCACTCCAGAGCTAAAAGTAGGGCTAAGAAAATAGGAGTCATTGTTGAGCTAATTCCTTTTTTCATTTCACTTTTTAAAGTATGAATTCAGTCGCATATTACTAGTGTTCAAAGCCTACTCTTATTATTTCATAGCATTATCTACAAGACATAAGAATCAGCCTGGTTTGAAAATCAGTTATCAAGGATTTTTGCTATCACAAAGCATTTGACAAAATATTTCAGGCCCTAAAACAAAATTGACTTTGTATTAAGGAAAATGTATTATACTTTCAAGGCATGCTAATGTGACTTATCTAATGAAGTGGAAATCTACTTCTTAATAAATGTAAGAATTTGCTTAAATCATATTTCGAACTCCATCAGCTGAGCTGCAATATGCTTTAATGCTTACCTACTATTAAGAGAAACCAGAAGAAGAATGACATGATTAACCATGTTCATTGATATTAGCATGTAAATTCTAGCCTTTCTGTGTCTAAATGATTGTTAAAGAGATCATTAATAACCTTGGCCTCATTATCCAATGTAGCTGCTATTGGTGGTATACACAGAATACTCCTCAACAATAATTTTTAAACATGTTCCAGACATTAAGAGCTGAAGAGACAGAGCATCCTCAGTGGTGGTGCATTTGTTCGAGATGCACAAATGCTAATAAACATCCATTTTTATATCTTGGCTCTTACTTCCAATTGAGTACAATATTTTAGCATTTAACGTGCAGCTTTTTTATTTTACTGATTTTAATTGTTAATTTGCCTGATTATTGTTTTCTTCTCTTTGCAGGACTGGGTTTTCCTCACACGTTTCTGCTTTCTCACAGAGTTTGGTCGGCTGGATTTTAAATTTCGCTACCCAAAGGTAGGACTGCTAATGCTAGGTTTTGTCTGAGTAAAGTATCTGCTTAAAGAAAAACAATGTTTTTGTAGAAGTTGTCCAAGGACGATAATATTGTAGCCAAATTTTGAGACTAAAATCCTTGGCTCTTTTTGAAAATAGTTTTTATACATTACATACATACATGCATACAGACATACAATTTTTCAAAAAATAAACTCTTTAAGGGTGAAGAAATTGAGATATTTATGTCAAATGTGCCAGTACTACTATTTTCTATGTCTTTTTCACAATACATCAACAAATCAATTTAGTCTCTTCAGTCTTGTCACAGACTAAATATTTAGAAAAGCAACAATGCTTCTTACTGCTGAATAACTGACATCATATTACTTGCTTTTAAAATTATAACCATTACTTTTCTTGGTTGTCAAAAGCTCACAGTGATATAAAAAAAATATATGAGGTGATGCAACACAATTGCAAAATGTGCTTCTAACTATATTTCTACCAAAATGTGCTGCTGCTCTAACATTCAAAATGAATTTTTTATGTAGGGAAAATATTTTTCCTTTGTTTAATATTCAGTCTAATTTATGGTTTTATTGAGAAGAATAGTTTTTATTCCTATTGGAGTTTCTTCTTTTAAATTTTGTTGTAATGTCAAAGTGTTTTTCCGCATTAGCTTGGCTTACCACATCATCTAGCAAAATGAACATACTTTTCGTACTTCTTTGCCTCAGTTTCTCTTTCCAAAGTATCTTCCACTCAATTAGCTTTCTCATTTTCTCTTTTATTCTATCTCACTTCATTATATTAACCGATATCACAATACTGTTGTGCTGTCTTCACACCCTCATCTACTCCTCCTTCTCCCTTATTACCAGTCTACATCTCTTTTTGCATCTCCTTGTTTCCTTATTTCCTTTTAATGAGTTAACCAATATATTAGTCTCTTCTTGCAGTACCTTACATGTTTTAGCTTGAGCCAGTTCTGTACTGTTATCATGTCAAATCACCTCTGTGTTATCTCTGATCGATGTACCACCCCAGTGTGATCTCTCTTTCTGTTTCTGTCTCCCTTCTGTGCAGTCGCGCTGCTGTCAGAACATCCTGCTCTACTTTGATGACAGCTCTCAGTGGCCAGCTGTGTACAAGAAGCCAGAGAAGGTGAGGCGCTGACTCCCTGCTAGATTACAAGCTAGACTATAAGATAGAATAAAAGAGAAGTGGTGCTTATTCATGTCTGTTTGCATTTAAGAAGTAGTGACATTAATTTTAACAATTCAACTTGGACCAAAGGTCTGCAAACTTTCAAAGTTTCTACCAGAAATTCTCAGTGAAATGATGAAAACAGAATGATGTCAAATTCTCTTCCCAGTCGAAGAATTTTCCCTAAGCTTTATTTTAAACATTTTAACTTCATTACCTGTTTATTTGTAGTTTGATAACAAGTGGTCTTGATCCATTTTTGCAAAGGCAAATGTTTCTCAAGATTTTTCTTTTGAGAAGTTTTAAATGTAGTACCAGACCTATTTAGGTTATCTTAAAGATACAATTTATTCCCATTTCTTTAGCTAAAAGTACCAAAGATGACACAATGTATCTCCAGCTTAACATAACCTATAGGCAATCCAATTTAACCTGCTTCCATTTTGTGCCCATATATTGAAGGATGCATTTTATTTTACTTTTCTTGATAGGTAATTATTTTGATGCAGATAAATAATCATAAAAATGACAAAATATTGAACATTTTAATAATATATTAATACTTAGTTCCATTAATTGAGGTGCTGATTCACGTTTGAGCCAGTCAACTGAATCATAAGCAATAATAAATGATTATGGTCCCTAATCAAACTAAACTATCAATCAGTGATATTCTCCCAATTTATGTATCACATTTTGGAGTCATTTAAACACATCTAATAAAAAACTGCAAGTGTATTTCAGGAAATTACTTTAAATCATTCTCGAATTGAAGTATGAATGGTTAGTCCATTGCCTGGCAGATGGCTCCTTTTCATACCTGAAAAAGTTTGGTGTGAAACAACCAAATACGTGGAAGTGTGAGATTATCAGCAACTGTATGAAATGTTTATAGATTTCTAGCTTCATAGTAATTTTTAAAGACCTCATAGGTGAAAATTGGCATATAGAAGATGCTCTACTTAAGGATAATGCAACTCTCACATCCTGTCTGGCCTTTCCTTGTTTGGTTCCTTTTTAATAAAGAAACAAATGCTGTTGATCAGCTTGTCCACTTTAATCATCTTGTTTATTTCATTTGCAGCCTTGTTCTGCTGTACTACCTGCACAGATAGCCAGTAAAAAGGCTGACAAATAAGGACATAATAAGGACTATTAATCAAGACATGACAAAACATGACAGTCTTGTTCCTGCATCAGAAAATAAAGAAATTCATAATGATTTGCACCCTTGCACGTTACATATGTTATCTTTCTGGCAAAAACAGCTATAAGAAAAAATTCAAAGGTCTACTTTTTTCTTTTCTTTTGAGTCTGGGCCAGAGGATTGCTGGTGAAGATGCTAAAAAGGAAAAGTGCATTAGTTGGTTGGAGTAAATGAGTCAACAGTTAACACAGAGACCCATAGATCTTTATGTAGCCCCCACATTCAGCCAGCTCCAGGAAGACAGAGTTGTTTTCAAACCAGATAAAATGAAATCTCTCCTGCATTTCCTGAGCTTGCCTCAAGGCCTCCTCCCGTGGTTACTGAACAGATGTGCAGAACACATAAAATGGTTACTTTCTAGGAAAAAAATTCATTCCTAGTTTCACCCAGACTGAGTTTCTTGCCCTATTTTTAAGTGCTAGCCCATAAACTACAGGGGGAGAACTCATTAGTTTCACTTGCATTCTTTTACAATTGTAGTAAGTATTCATTCCCTACAGCTACCATCAATTAACCTTATCTTTTCCAGCTCTAGCTGGATGCTTTATATGAAAGAATGCAATACAATGCCTTTGAAGCTCAAACTCAGTACCAGAGTTTGTGATTATTATTTTATTAAAATGCTAAATGACTGCAACACAAAAATTAGAAACAATCTTATGCCTTTGCTGTAGAAGTTTAATTTAATGCCTATTTAATATCTGCTGTTTCGATCCTTGCCTTCAGAAGGACAAAGTGGATTGATTTTAAATTTTTCATCCTTCCATTATGGAGCTGCCTTAGATGTAGTACAATCTATTTTTTTTTTTTTTTAAATTGATGTTAAATGACTTTCACACCCAGTGACTCATGATTTAACTATTTCTAAATATCCAGACATTACTAACTTATCCTTTTAAAGTTGTTCTTCATTTTATGTTCATGCAAAATGCATCTTGAATTTCAGAGAAAAATCTCTGCTGAAATGATTCAACATGTTAAGAATGTTAAAAAAGAAATTGCTTTCATTTTGGAGCTCATGTACTGAAGTCATTCAGTTGGTCCTGCAATCTTATGCCTTATGTCTTCTCACACAGATCTGACAGAGTGTTAGACATATCTAGTCACTTACAGAGATCACATCTCTTCTCAGCTCTGTGTCACACATTTGCAGGATCAAACATTCCTGTTTTTACACTCTACAGAGCAGTTTGCATAAATCTAAAGATCTCAGACATGAACAAATCTATCACTCAGCGATTGATATGTGCATAAATAAGTGTGTTTTGGGTTGAGTAAACAAATCCCAATAAAAAAGTATGTGTTATCTATTTCTATATTAATAGGTTAACGCATTTCTGGTTAAAGGTTTGCATGCACTTCTTATCCACATTGATGTTTTAGAAATACTTTGCCGTTATTAATTTATTTAAACTATTATTTTTTTCTTAGTGGTCTAAAAACTCAGCATCCAACTTAATGATTTCCAATGAGAACTAAGATAGAACTAATGAAAAAAACCCTACAATTTGCAGCTGGCCAAATGGACAAGTCAAATACTGTCTAATGAAAGTTTTATGCTTAAACAAGATAAAGTTTGAGCTATGTGGACACAATGACAAGTGTAATATTGGGAGATGTCAATTTGAAGCTTTTAGAACAAAGTAAACAGTGCCCAGTGTCAATTACAGTGGTTGACACATCAATCTCAGGGTCTGTTCCATTCCTAGTGGTACTGCTGGATTGTCCAAGTGGATGGGATATGGAAAATGTAAGACTACAGTTGAAACTTGCACACAATTAAGTGTTCTACCAGGAAAATGATCTAAAACACATTTCAAGATTGGTTTTGGAATGGATGAAGGACACTGAATGATGGATCTGAAATACCCTGGCCTCAACCAATTGAAAATTTATGGACTATGTAAATAATGGCTCTCTTAAAAGCAGAGTGGTTAAATATCTTGGCAGATTTGCCCCAGGAACCCGCTGATGGCTACAAGAATTGTGTGTGGTCTCTGCAACTTTTTAAGGAAATTTAACCAAATAGTATTACGGATATACTGTATGTATACATTACATGAATGTATCATTTTGAGTCATGCATATAAGACTATGCAACTTTTTGATTGGACTGCACTTGAATTATTACTCTTAAAATACAAACACCTCTATGTACCTACACATTGCAGTTCTGTGAAAAAAAGTCTTCTCTCCAAATGTAATATATTATAACTTAATATGAAGAAAAAAATGCTGAATTCACATCTTCAAACAGATACATCTGAATGTCACCTAAAAACATACTCATAAATGTAATAGCATTTCTACCTGCCAGGACAACAAATCTGCTTGCTCTCCACATATGCCTAAATGTATTTATAGTCTTTTGTTTTAGTAGCTTTAAATGTGTTTTGTTTTTTTCTGTGCACTGACAATAGAACTGCTATGAGAAGGAAGCAGTGCTGAGGCCTGAAAACAACCAGGTCATCAATCTCACTACCCGCTACACCTGGTCAGGATGTGTGGTAAGAACATACAAATACTCTACATCTGCATTAATACACTGGAAATGAAATGTTTAAAAACAGAAAAAACACGGCTATTATCCAGGAGTTGTTCTCCATTTTGTGCATTAAGTTAACCTCTGACACTTCTCTTTTATTATGAGACAGTTAAACACATTTCACCTTTTCTATTGTACGTCAGTTTAGAATGCAAAACAGCATTAAAATATGTAAAATAGGAAAACAATAAACTGAGATGAAGATGGAGAGGAGGTGAGAGTTAATGGTCCATTATGTGTTTTCATCACATTCCACTAATTTATATATTTCCATTGTTGATCCCAAAAGATCTTTCTGCCTCACAATGTCTTTTTTTCTCTCTCTTTTTCAACAACCTTGTTGTTTATTACATTAAGAGGTGTGACTGTCAGGGTGATTCGGTTAGTAGATCTTGTCGCAACATTTCAGGCTATATCAAGGTGTGAAATGTGCTTGTATCTCGATATCTCCGGCTCCTGCTCTAGTGTGACAAGTCGGCATGTCTCTGAGGTAAAAATGTGCTGCCCTGTTTGGAATAACAACATCCTCTTTGCATCACCAGACGCTCTGCATTTCTTTCCCCCTCTCAGGTGGAGGACGACACCAACGAGGAGGTTCTGAGCTGCGTTGGTGGTCGCAGTTTCCGCTCAGTGAGGGAGAGGTGGTGGTACATCGCTCTCAGCAAGTGTGGGGTAAGTAAGTGCCGGCCTCTAACCCCTGTTGTATCAAGGTTGGGTTTACTGCCAGGAGGTAGATTTGGTGACGCACAGACTGGGTGGGCTTTTTGTGGAAGAAGCCCATCGTTGTATTCACCAAGTCACTCTGTTTTCGTCTGTCATTACCTTTATTATCATTATCTTATGGATACATAAATCTGACAGCAGATAACGCCATGGGAAAACATCTAGTTATATTTTTCAAACTGTCCAGTTTGATTTATATCCCTCTGTTATTTTTTTCTAGCTATAGGGTAAATATGAGCTGGACCCTCTAAATGGTTAATTTTGGGCAATAATATATTCAACTTATGCCAAAGAAGCCTTATGAAACCTTGACTTTTATTTTTGTTCTATCTCCTTATAAATCTTAAATAGACTTGAGCTTAGTGCTTGCCCCAGTATATCTGTTTCCATTTAAGCAAACTGCACCAAGCTACATTTTTAACAGTGAAGTTAATCTAAACTGACCAAAAGCAGCCCAGGAAGTGGTACCCCGTGACTTTTAGTGGCTATCTAAATGTCTAACTCTGACAGATGTATGCTTTTAGAAACTGGTGTTCTGTTCACAGGCAGCCATAACTCAATTAAATATGGCTGACAGTAGTAAATTCCTGCTCAAGAATTTTGATACTATTGACTGATTACAAATCAATTAAATTCACAGGTTCATGCAATAACTAAAGAATACGTTGAAAACAGTGAATTAGCCTAATTTCACTATGAGGCCAGAACCTGAGCTACTTACATGAAACAGCAACAAGAAGTACAGAGAGCAACACCATTTATTGATGATCCTATATGGTTAAACAGTGTTAGACAGAGTAAACTTTATAAGGAATAAAGTGAGATTAACCTAGGTGGCTGTGCCATATAATTTCACACAGAAAGTTTTTCTGCTTTTAACTTTATTTCTACTTCAGTTCTCATATTTTATGGACTGTGTGGTGAGGCATGTTAGGAAAAATAAATTTCACAAAAAAGATTGGAGGCAAAGTCACATTTCCACTAAAAGGCAGTTACTGTAATGACTGTGTCAAGTCAAATAGCTGTTATGTAAAGGCCTGTATAACAAAATGTACCCCACCAACTGAGGAAAATGTTTATTTTCTCAGATTGAGGAAGTAGAGAAGGGGGAAGCAGAAAAATATTAAATGAAAAGATGTAAAAGTATAAGGATTCCTCCTTGATATGTAGGTAAAAACACTAATCAGAACCAAGTATTATCAGGTAGGGAGGACAACATAGCAGCACTATTGTCCAGAAAGAAATATGCCCTGAAATGTATGTAGGAGAATGTAAGAGTGACACAGAGTGGTTGTCAGTACCTGCTTCAGACTAAGGCTGCAAAATATCAGAAACATATAAAGTTGAGATGCTATGGGAAAATGTTTGATGGCAGTTACAATTAACCCACTTTTTTTCATTCTTGTTATACGTTGTACATACTGCTCTAGTTGAGCTGGACCATCTCAGCCACTAAAAACAAACATCAGGAGTGAGAATCAGTGTGATATTTCTTTATGCTTGGGCTCTAAGGAGTCAGTTTCTTTTAACATTTTAGTGCTTGATCAATAGTTCATTTGGCTTTTTTTTTTTTATAACTTTTGTTGAATTATTTTTAAATTTCTGTCCAGTTCTCATATCTGACCATTGCAATGTATCTTATAAAATTGAGGAATATACACAAAAGCAGTACTAAATAAAAAACGATGTCAACCAGATGATTATATAGCATTTCATTTAACCATTATTTTACCAGGAATTCATTTGAGATAAAATCTCTGTTTTCCAGGGAGACCTTGCTAAAAGGCACAAATTTGTGTACAGTATCCCAAACAATACTTAAAAGGTACAGACAATTAAAACACCATAAAATCACTCAAGTGTAAACTAAATAAAACTTAGGGGAAGTTTGTACTTAATTATTTTATGATTACGAACTCATAAAAGAATTCAAAAGGGATTTAAGAATTGTAATTTCACTCTTAATTTAAACTGTTTTAAAAACAGTTTAAAATTTGTGCATTGGAATAGATTGTTGAAGTTTTCTTGAGCACTAAGGTGCAGTGTAAGAGGAACTTCTGAGCTTATTTGGTCCACTTTGAAGAGAAGCTGATGTGATGAGCGGGTATTGGGTCCACTCCTAACTGCAGACATGATTAGACGAAGCAAATATAGGGGTAACTTGCCCGAGACAGCCTTGGAAATGTTACATGTCAGTGTCTTTGTCTCCTTTGTTTCAGTGAAGGCCATGAAAACAGTGCTGAGTTCTGCAGGCGGCATTCATGGTAAAATGTAAAGCACTGTGAAATATTGTATCCAGACAGTGGAGAATTGAGAAAGCTGCTTTCATGAAGATAATGTCTCCATAGTCCAACACATTCAGGAAGTCGTTTGCGCAAGCTTTTTTCCTCACGTCTGGCTTCAGACAGGATTTGTGTCGATATAAAAGGCCAAGGTCAGCTTTGAGCTTTTTCAACAGTTGTCCTCCTTAAGTTGAAAAAGACCGTTTGTCATCAATCCAAATGCCCAAAAATATTTTTTAAGCTTACACTTTATTTTTTTTCTGTCTGATGTCCAAATGTATTTTGTGCACTAAATTTTGAGAAAGAGCTTTTGAGATAATCATTGATCTTCTTTTGACTTATGAGCAACTTTAGATTGTTGAGGAAAATCTGAAGGTGATGGAAAACAGTCTGAAGCTCCACAAGAGCCTGATTAATTGAGGCTGCAATAGTATAAACGATAGCATCCTCTGCATACAGAAGAAAGTTTACATTTTGTAGTCATTTATAAAAATGATAAATAGAATTAGAGCTAGAATGATCTGTCATTATAACGTTTCTAAAAAGCTCTGTCACCTCTAGTATCTTGGGAACTATGCTCTTTGTCAGGTGTGTCATGTTCAATAAATTAAAATATTAATTCCAATGTTGATTGTCAGATTAAAAGTACCTTTTGAAATTAACAAACTTTAACATGCATTGAATATAATTTTCATTAAGCCCATATTTCCGTATTAAAAAGTTTTGTTTTGGGGCGTGCTGTGGTGGCGCAGGGGTTTAGCACGCCCCACGTTTGGAGGCC
>CAEFZX010004666.1:0-14052 GCA_903066825.1 Alfaro cultratus | reverse complement strand
GGAGTTGCAGCAGTTTGTCCACTCCTTAGTGCAACTCTTAGATATGTAACTAGGGAACGCCCTGAACCTAATAAAGAGTGAGGGGAGACATGAGATCAGCGGAGTAGTTTGGAGATTGTAACCGTGCAGTCTCATTCTTCTCCCCTCGCGAGTAAACTTTATTCCTCACTCTGTGCTTTTCTTCCTTGTTTATGTGTTGTCTAGGTAAATTATCCTAACAGATATGAACTCAGATCTTCTGCTTGAGGAAACTCCAAAGGTTCTCAATAGGGTTGAGGTCAGAGGAGGGTGGTGACCACACCATGAGTTTCTCCTCTTTCATGCCCATAGCAGCCAATGACACAGTGGTTTTCCTTGCAGCATGAGATGGTGCATTGACATGCATGAAGGTGATTTTTCTACTGAAGGTGTGGCTCTTCTTTTTTTGAACCATGAAAGAAAGTGATCAGTCAGAAAGTCCATGACTGAATGTTATGTTTTTAACGTAATCTTTCCTGGGCTTGATTACGTTAAAAACATAACATTCAGTCCATTACGATATCAGGTTTTCAGGCTTGATATTTGTTCCTCGATTGTTAATAAGCGCTTTGCTGTACACAGCAGCGGTTGATGGTTGATTAGCTAATTTAAACTCCTGCTCTGCTAGTAGTCAGTCTTTGAGTTGCCTTTTTTTCTGAATTGCGCAACACCTTGTTGAAACAATAATTACTGAGAATATTAATTTTAACACGTTTTGCTGATTTTTCAAAAAAAAAAAAATTCTTTGATGAAGCTGCAAATATTTAGGATCTTAGTGAATATTTTGATAAGCGCGTCAGAAGAGGAAGTGCAGGTCTTAGCGTCCTGGCGGCGTTCAGTTTGTCACCTGCTGTCGAGATCGACTCAAAACCTTCCCACGACCAACCGGTCAATCGGGATCGACGTATTGAGCACCCCTGGTCTATACTATGTGATATCGGGTCAGTAGCATATGTTAAGAATAGAGAAAACGGTAAAACAAAATACTGAAGGTTTCTTAGTATGCATGTTTTGATTGAACAATAAATGGGTATTTTTTATCTTTTGGTGTATTCTGGGAATCCACAACAGCCATTCAGACAAACTTTACACAGGTAATAAATGGCTTTGTTGCAGTTCAGCTATGGTAATTTCAACATATTCCTCAGGCACAGAGTTTTTAGATTGTCAGCATTCACTAATATGATAAAGGCCATTTTGATCCTTACATCTAAAACCTAAGTTGGGGTGACCATGGACCATGAGGAGACTCCCTAAAACAATGAGGAAATTAAATTACAAAGGTATTTTATGGTGAAATGTGTACAGATGAGCTCCTGAAGTGTCTTTGCCAACCTTACATCTCCATGATCTGATATTTGCCACCCAGTCTTAAATATAATTGAATTCTCATTTCATTGCTTTTGTCCTGGGTAAACAGTTTCTAACCAGGTTGCAGAAGTGCCGGCAGCATGAAAAGCTCCTCTGTGAGTTCATGTAATAAAATCATCTTCAGGTGATTTGCTTCAGGCCAGTGTCAGCTCCAATATTCATGGCTATTGATTTGATCACAGCCTCCTCTCATTCTTTGTGTTGTTTACTTTTTGGACTTTTCTTTCTATATGTGTTGATGGGTGACTGTCATATGTGGAAATGATAGGCAGGTATGACCCATGGGATCCATTATGACCAAAAAACACATTAAGGGAACTTTCAAAATGAATTAGAGCAGGTGTAGAACAGTTCTCCCTCTGGGCAGTCAGGGGTCTGCTATGACATGCAAAGCAAATGTTAGCCTTTCCTGGATGGATTAAGAGTCACCTCCCATCATAAACATACAGAATAAGCCAAGTCCTCTTCCTTTGTGACACTTTCATCCTAGCTGGTTCCTCCTCTCCTGACACCTCCACCCCTTAACTCTCCTATATCCCTTCCCAATACCCACCAACTCCCTGATGCTGTCACCTTCTATATTTCATCTTCCCTTCAATTCATCAAAATGTTGCTCCAAAGAGGGTAAAGGTTGAAGGGTTCAGAGGAGAAGAGGAGATATGCAAAAGGATATGTGTGCAAAGAAAGAGTGAAATAGTGACAGTGCCTGAGGCAGAAATGTTAAGATAATGGTTTCATTTGGAGAGATTGCCATGAAACCCTTGAAGGGAAAATCCCCAAGGATGGTGGGATGAGTTACCTCTCTCTTTTCATCTCGCTGCTTTTGGATCATGCAGTCCTTAAAGCCATGGGAACATTGGAACCTCTGCTTTAACTAACCCTGACAATCACAGTTACGGGGAGAGAAAAGGTGCCACACATCCTCATGCCTGCAGGCAGCTTTAACACCTAAGACACTCACACAAACACAGACAAGCTGCCACATTAAAGACCACAAAAGGCTTAAAAAGCCCCTGAAATAGGACAATGAGAAATAAAAATTCAATCAGCGACCAAAGGTAACATTTTTTATGTTAAGTCAAAGCATTAAAGGAATTGATGTCCAAATGAGTGTCACACTGAAAACAGTGATAGGAAACATGAGCTTTTTTATTAGCTGCACCTAGATGAATATCTAAAAAGGAGAGGAAAATACGCAGTGACAGAAACACTTCATAAATATTCATAAAAGCTGTTAAAAGTGGGCAATCATTTCCCTTTTATGTGTAATATAACTTATGTATCTCAAACATTACCATGCATTTGGAAGAAATTGTAACCCATTTGAGGGAACTTACATTTCTAGATGCAGTTAGATGGGATGCAGAGCCAACTGCCACACTGCTGGGGAATATGTTCAGCAGGTGTGTGTGTGTGCATGTGTGACTGTGTGTGTACTTGTCTTGCTATCCTATTTAGAACCATCTGTTAACCTTCTGAAGACCTTCTGATGGGCCTTTTGGAGATCAAAGTCTGGTTCTAATACCTTGGACCTCTTGTTTAGGGTTAGGGTTGAAGATACAACGTAAATTAGGTTCTGGGTAAAGTTAGGAATAAACTAGTACTGGCACTAAGAGAGAAAGAAAGAGAGACAGGAAGAGAGAGTTTTGAAACACGAGACAGTATGAAAATACAAGAGAAAAAAACACAATGTGGAGGATTTTTGTGTGTGTGTGTGTGTGTGTAAAGAAAATATATATTTTTGTTATTTATTGCACCTAAGAGTCTACACCTTTAAGTGTATGATCCTTGTGTGGCCAATTATTAAGGGTAAACTCACTGCAAATTCTAATTGTCAGGAGTGACTCCTGGCTGGCATCCCTTCTTGAAAAATAAATAAACCTTGTAAACTGTCACAGTGCTTACCTATAAGCATTTATAGGTAAATGCTTTTACCTATAAACATGTCCAACAATCGTTAATGGAATCTATATGAATCTGGAAAGAAGCCATGCACTAACTATGCTGGTCAGGCCAGTTTGCACAAAACCCATCTAGCCTGGTGAAAACCAGCCCCTTGCCTATGCTACTTGTACAGAGGGTCTGTTGACCCTGAACCAAATTACATTATATTAATTTTATTGAGCATATTAATTTAGATATTCAACCAACTAATAGATTTTTATTTTACTTATTTTTATATGTATGAACATTACAGTTGAGATGAGCTGTCTGTGCTGTGTCCACTGATCCGTTCCTCTATTTGCTTTTTTAAAGGGTGCATTGAGCATACAGTGACCAGACTTATGCCTCTTGCGTATCATTCTGGCGACCATTCTAAACCTGCTACACCAGTTTGACTCAATGAAGCTTACTGGAAGTTGCCTGCGCTGGAAACAATCATCCTCCACTGTGAAGAGAGAAGAGCCGATACGAACAAGATGGCTGTTAATGTTAATTTAATACTTGGATGTGTGGCCAACATGGACTGAAGGGCTTCCTTCACTTCCTCTGCTGCCACTGCTAAAACTACAGGAAAGCTATCATTCTAAAACAGAAAGTTCAGACAGAGCATTGAAGGGAAATGAGAATCGAGCGGAATTGCATCCAAAGTCAATGGACAGGCTAATGTGACAGTGATCATTTCAACATGGACACCACCAGACTTTATTATTTATGTAAGAAGCATAGTATCTGCCACAGTTATTCTTGTCTTCTACTGACTGCTGCTGAACACCTTCACCGTCAAGCGCACCAAGCAGGAACAAACCATTTCATGCAGATCCAGGGGGTTCAGGGCAAATATAGATGTGTGCTTTTTGGTCTAGGAGGGGTAACACTTAATTTTTACTGCTAAAAACAATTTTTAAAAACGGAATATGATTAATTTTGTAATGGACAGGGCCCCAAATTTTTTCTATTTCTATGAAAAAACTATTTTGTGAGGGGCCCCCTGTCCATCCAGGGCCCTTGGAATTGTCCTAACTTTTCTCCCCATATGGCGCCCGTGGGCATAATTATAGTTAATACCCCTTTGGCCACAATTAATTGTGAAAAAAAACAATGAAACCAGATGGTGAATGCCACTCACGTCCACACTTATTCAAGAGAGGTCAAAGGTACCTGGGCACCACATCAGAAGAAAACTGCTTAAATCAGTGTGGTCTACATGATAGATCCTCCACAGACATCATTATCTAACGTTGCTAGATGAGGAACTGGTGGGCCTCAGTGCTGGTTCCCATTGAAAGTAAATGCACAGTAACAAGAAATGTTGGGTAGAAACCATGTTGGAGATGTAAAGAGGAACACTTTGCATAAGCCACTGTGTAGGAGCCATGTGTTGGTACTTCAATGCTTGGAAGTACCGATGTCCAAAACTGTACAACTACCTCCTTTTAGTCAAATTAACACTTTTACTGTATGCAGACACTCTTCTCAAATTGTGTGAAGTTGTAGCAACAGTGTGTTAATGTTGTATTGCTATAGGTGGAAATACAGTGGGAAAATTTTTCACCTTCTTAGATATGTTGATGCCACAAAGGGCTGAGTGTGAGAAGATGATGGAGTGAAAATCTGTAGGTATAATCATTGCCAACCATGCGTGCAGGCAGAGAGCGGCAGAAGTCCCTGCTGGAGCAGATATGGACAAGGGGATTAGTGGGCGAGGCGGGGGAACACTTCAACAATGGAAAGATACAGAGCAGAGTGAGAGGGCCACTGGCTGAATGGAGACCCACACAAAGAAAACAGCCATCAGTCAGGGCAGCTACCACTATAATCCACTTCTCACTGGGCAGTCCACCTTTCAACACACTGCAAACCTGTCCAACTTAAAAATGTTGCTACTTACACGTTGTATACAAATTGGTATACAGACAATAATCAGAACCTATGCAGACAGTTAACACCTGTCCATCAAGCTCACAATACAGCATGTTATAAAACCTGAAAAAAATTTCTCTCTTCTGCATAATAAATAGAGCAAACTCAAGAAGATTTTTATCTAGAATACATAAAAAACGACTTTTTTGTTTGAACATTTTCCCGTCACGTAGGCTGTATTTGTGTGCCCTGTAACAACCACCACCTCTGGACCTACTCTCCAGAACAGAGTCAAAGTTCTCTAAAGTACCAATTTCGACACCACATACTCCAGTGTCTCACTGTTACTGCTGCCTTGATGTGAATACATTTTATTTCACAGTTTCCTCTCCAGTGATTCATTATTAACTTGGTTCTAGACCAATGCAGTAACATGTTAGAAGCAACTCTTTACTGTAAACTGATTACTTTTTTTAAGCAACTCGTAATGTAAGAGATTACACTGTTATTTCCACACAAGCAGACTGCATCATGAAGCAATGATTTTGTATGTGTGCATCCCATGACAATCACATCAGTGGAAACAGACGGGTGTGTAGATCAATAGCATGGAGGTGTTGATCTACACACCCGTGCTACACACAAGCATTGAATGCTGCAGAGACAATGTCCAAGCATTCAATGCTTGGAATTACCAACATTAATTAGACTCTGTGACTAAAATGTTAGCCTCCACGCTCTGCATGGGAAGAAAACGTATCTCCAGCAAAATCCCCACTTCAAATCTGAAGACTTGAAGAGCAGCAAGAAACCCTAACCCCCCCCCTCCCCCCCACTAACTTGACCAATGCAGCTATCATATCAAATTCCACCGGGAAACCTCTGACAACTTCTCTCCTGCTAACCAGGTGAAAATAGATTTTTTTTTAAAACCTCATTATTACTCCTCTCTGTACTTCATCAACTGTTACAAGATGTAAACGTTGATGGTGATGGCGAAGGTTAAAAAGCACTCAAACGCCTTAGTCCTCAACATGTTACATGTTACTGCATGAGGCCATCATGTGTTTGACTCCTGACTTGTTGCAGAAGAAAGACTTGAATTTCTTAACATTCTTTTCCTTTTGGCTTTTCTGTGTCCCCACAGCAACTCATCCGTCTCCATGTAACCCCACATCGTCTTCTCTCACACCAATTTTCATATCCTCTTTCACTCCATCCTAGATCTTCTATTTGGTCTTCCTCTAAGTCTTCTGTGTGGCAGTTCCATTCTCAGCATCCTTCTGCCGATGTATTCACTACAGTATCTCTCCTCTGTACATGTCCAAACCATCTCAGTCTGGCTTCTTTGACTTGATCACCAACTCCAACTTAATTTTCTTAGTCCATAGAGGAATACGCAAAAAAAGTTTTAAATATTCAGCAAAATTTTTAAAATCAGAGGCTGTTGCCTTTCATTCAATTTGATAACATGTTTGTGGAGAGAGCAAGACAAACAAACGTAAAAAGAGACAGTTTCATTTGATCAAATTTTAAGTGCAGAAAGAATAGAATTAGGCTGAAAGCTATATTGCCTTATAGGGTGTTCAGGTTGTACATTGTTTCATTATTTTTTAAGAAACTAAGTAATTATTAAAGTTACTACCCTGGTGAAAAATATGCTAAGCATGTTAAATTTTTTGCATACTTGAAGCCAGACTAATCATCATTATACTTGAAGTGTGTTACTTTGGAACAACTAATTTTGTACTTAGTGTTTTTTAATCGTAATTAACTTGTAGAAAATCAATATTTAAAGTGTACTAAGTGAATTATAACATGCTTTTTGGAAAAACTAAAGTTATACTTTGTATACTTTAAGTATACGGCTTTTTATGCAATATAAACGTGCTTGATTAATATATCTTAAGTGTACTACTTTTGTGATAAAATTACATTTAAAATATATTAAAAATGTATTTTAAGAATTGAAGCATTACATATTTTATATAATAGTAGTGTGATCACAGTATGCTCCAATTGCACTTTTGGTTTATTATAATTGCTAATGAAGTAACTTTTTAGTTACTGAATGGCTTTTATTCTTCTTCTTTTTTGCCACTTTGTACATTACTTGCTTCATACACACTACAGTACTGCAAACACATCAGGCTACAACACAGAAGGATCAATTACAACACACTTTCCAGGTGAAACAAATGAGTGTGCATTCAGTATATTCACATTTTTCAATAGTACATTGCCAATATACTATCACAGAATTGTACAAATTGTAAATATATTAAAAGTTTACAGGCAACATGCTTATGAAAATTAGCACAATAAAAAAAAATAGATACACTTTAGAGGAAATGTGAAGAATATTTTAGTAGTGTGAGAAAATGGATGGATGGTGCTGGTGTCTATCTTCAGGTAACGTTCCGGGCGAGAGGCGGGGTCATCCTGGACAGGTTGCCAGTCTGTCACAGGGCAACACAGAGACAGACAGGACAAACAACCATGCACACACACACACTCACACCTAGGGACAATTTAGAGAGACTAATTAACCTGACAGTCATGTTTTTGGACTGTGGGAGGAAGCCGGAGCACCTGGAGAGAACCCACCATGCACAGGGAGAACATGCAAAGACCCCAGGCTGGGAATCAAACCATTCTTGCTGCAAGGCCACAGTGCTACCAACTGTGCCACTATGCAGCCCTCACCAAGGACATGGTATTATTTGATACGATGTCACAGTATTCCAGTATTACTCCAAACAAACTGACATTTCTCCTCTTCTGAGACAGGAAAGTCTTTAGGTTTTCTAATTAGTGATCCCTGGCTTCCTCGTTCACCTTAATGAAAGAGGAAGCCAGAATGCAAAAATATGTTGAATATAAAAACGAGTTATAACAACATCCTCACAATATCAAATTCTCTTTGGCATACTGAGCTTAAATAAAACCTGGTTTAGTTTATGAAGAAAACTATATTAAGCTGCAACAAACAGAGCCTCCATGCAGTTATAACATGAAGTTAAATGATTGTTATAATAATAATAATAATAATAATAATAATAATAATCATCATCATCATCATCATCATCATAATCATCATCATAATCATAATAAAATTGATAAAATAACTATTTCTAAACCAACATAAGTTTGTTTATATATGCACTGCATTATTTATAATTAAACAAAGATAATTAGCATTTTGAAGCAAACTTACCACCAGCTAGCAACACATTAGCATCCTTCATCCTTTCTTGACCCACATTTCATTTCCATCCAGTTCTTCTCCAGTTGTGTTGTCGTCTAACTCAACTGGAGAAGGCTAGGTGACGAGGCCGTCACCAGCTTGAATTTAGCAAAACATCTATCTATTATCAAGGCCCTCTCCATTTTTAAGGCAACATTATGCAATTAAAAATGGAGAATTTTTAATTTGCCATTTTCTTCTTCAGCATTTCTTCTTCTCTCCCCGCTTCACGATGATTCTGTTCTTTTTATGGTGCTTGAGATGTAGTGTGCATTATCGCCACCATCTGGTCTGGAGTGTGAATTGGAGCTAATGCAGTTCACTAATAGATAGATCTTCCATCATACATCTGAAAATGGATTGGATAAAGACAGCTTCTGTGTTTTAGTTACAACACTGAAAACAACAGATCATATTCAGAGAGATGTCAAACTGAAGATACCTGCTACATTTAGTGTTAAGGACAAGTATTGTTTTTGTTGAAGAACCTCTGTCACTAAACTGTCAATGTTTGATGTTTTGAGGCTTGAACACATTATTTACTACTTTGTTAACAACATTAACATCAAGTTCCACTATAAGGATTGTTAAGTTCTATTTTGTTTTTCTTTGCCATTTTAACAAAATAGCAAAACATTTTTAAGGCTCCTAAAAAGGCATACTTTATTAGCCTAAAGTATACACTGAGATGTAATTTAAAACATGCTGAAATTTAAGTACAATTAATATTTTACTTTTAAAGTAAGCTATAAGTGAATAAAAAAAAAGATCTATTTTGAGCATATCTTTTAAAATGTACACATCTTTAAAAGCATATTGTTTCATTGGTACGCTTGAGCATATACATGTTTTGTTCACTTATTGTGTACTTTTATTTAGCATATTCCATATTCCTCCATATTCCATAGTGTATTGTGGCACAATTATATTTAAGTGTGCTTAAAGTCATAATGTCAAAATTGGTACAGGCATGATGTTAGTATAGCTACTTCGTTATATATTTATATTAAGTATATTTTAAGTAATACTTAGTATACTTAAAATGTATTTACGCAAATGTAAGTTTATTTGAAATATGATAAAGTATGTTTTTTCACTAGGGTAAGGACTTTTGAAATTAAATAATCAGTAAAGTAACTGGATTACTTTCTTGGGGAAGTAAACAGTAATTATTAACTAATTACTATTTCCAAGTAACTTGACCACCACTGTTAATACGTAACCATTTTGGCTGCTTACTGAGCCCAGTTCTGGCTCTGCTGGACGTTTCTACCTGTTTTGGAGAAGTTCTTCGTCTCCACTGTTGCTACATGCATGCTCAGTATGAAGGATTGCTGCAAAGTCAACAACACCGAGTGATTGTTGCTACGCGTTTGTCCAATAGAAATGAATGCTGCAAGTCAAGGACTCGATGCAAACTGTTGGATCGAAAGTTTATACCTTTGGTATAAACTTTATAATCTACTCTGTATGACTAATTGAGCATACTGTACTGTTTGATAACCAGGATCAATTGGAATTTCAATTCAGTACTTATGATTGAATTGAACTGATTTTTTGCATAGTGCCTTGAGATGACATTTGTTGTGAATTGGCACTATATAAACTGAACTGAATAGTGTTTTCAGTGTGTTTAAAAACATTGAAAATATTTTCAAAATCAACTATTGGCAAAGCCACGAAGAAGACAACAGAAAGTAGTCTTTGTCGTGATTTGTAGTTTCTTTTTTCTTCTGACATTGTGCAGCTGATCCACCAAAGCTCTCACAGCATCACACAGTTCATAAAAAGTTGTGTGTCACTCCAACATGTTGAATTCATAACTCTCCTGTAAAATCACCAACTACATTTTTCCCAAAGTGCTGCATACATAACCGTTCCCAAATGTAAGGGGCTTGTGGCTCTAATGCCTGAATAAGACGCTGATGTCTCCTCTGATGGCTGACAAATGATGAGCGCTAGCAAAATCATTTAGCACCATTGATGAATTATGAATGTGTCTCATGTTAATATTTACGTCTGCTGCTGCCATGAATTTAAAGACTTTTTATGTGAACTAACTTATTCACATATGATTTTAATTTCCTTTCTTATTAAATGGAATCACAACAATTGCAAAATTGTGTGTTTTCAACATTAGCAGAATATAGTCCATGGAATGGAAACGCAGCTTTTCTGTCATTCATCAGCTTTGCTAAACTGAAGTCCTATTGTTAAAAAAATTCTGTATTTTCACAGAATAGTGTGACATTTAAGTATTTTCATCACTATTTGTTGACACATCAGAGCAGCTTTGTTGGCTTTCAGTTTAACACATGAGAAATATATTTTCTTCATGCCTCTTCATTCTTTATTCTTTGACCTGTTCATATGGTGCAGACAGAAAGAGAACAGGCAGGCATTCTGGTGACAAAGACCTCCCAGGAGAGCTGTCGAAGGCATATGTAGGACAGAGGAAAGATTAAAAATAGATGAGATAAAAATAATTGACAGAGGAACTTAGTGACACTAACTGCTCTACTTCGTTCCTATTGAATTAAAAAGTCTCCTTAACACTGAAACAAGCAAATAGTTTGAGTTGATGATGATGAGTTCATTTATTAAAGGAAAGATTTCATCCAAACAAATCTGGCACAATGTGAAAAAGTAATTTGCCACTAAACCTAGTAATTGGTTTTGCCAATCTTGGTACTGCTAACAAGTGCTTGCAATGTCTGACACTGAGTCCTTAAGGTCACTGTGAAGGCATTCTGGATCACATCAGTCACAGTTGAAGGATTTCCACCAAGAAGATTTTTTAGGTCAGGCCACAGCATCATAGTTAATTCCAGATTGTGACTTGGCCACTCCAAGAAAGCTCTACCTTAAAATCACAAACTAATGGCCAGACATTCTTAAGTATTTTGGAGATGTCAACAGAAGGAACCCCATTAACTATGTTTCTATTAACCAAAGAAATTGTGCAAATTGAAAGAGCAAACATACATTAGCTTATCAGAAATACGCACATTTCATAAAAATTGGTCTTCAGAATTGCCTTAACCCTTTGTAGCATAGATTCAACAAGGTACTGGAAATATTCCTCAGAGTCTGGTCCTTATTGACATGATAGCATCAGGAAGTTGCTGCAGATTTGTCGGCTGCACATCCATGATGCAAATCTCCCGTTCCACCACATCCCAAAGGTTCTCTACTGGATTGAGATCTGGTGACTGTGGAGTTCAGTGAACTCATTGTCGTGTTCAAGAAACCAGTCTGAGATGATTCATGTTTTATGACATGGTGCCTTATCCTGCTGGAAGTATCCATCATGAGATGGGCACACTGAGGTCATAAAAAGATGGACATGGTCAGCAACGATACTCGGGTAGACTGTGGTGTTGACACGATGCTCAATTGGTACTAATGAACCCAAAGTGTGCCAGGAAATATCCACCACACCACTGCACCACCACCAGCCTGAACCGTTGATACAAGGCAGGATGGATCCATGCTTTCATGTTGCTGACACCAAATTCTGACCCTACCATCTGAATCTCACAGCAGAAATCGAGACTCATCAGACCAGACAACATTTTTCCAATCTTCTGTTGTCCACTTTTGGTGAGACTGTATGAATTGTAGCCTCAGCTTCCTGTTCTTAGCTGACAGTAGTGGCACCTGGTGTGGTCTTCTGCTGCTGTAGCATTCTCTGTAAACACTAGAGAAGGTTGTGCGTGAAAATCCCAATAGATCAGCAGTTTCTGAAATACTCGGACCAACCAACAACCATGCCATGTTCAAAGTCACTTAAATCACCTTTCTTCCTCATTCTGATGCTCAGTTTTAACTGCAGCAGTTTTAACTACATGACAGTGAATGACTGTGTTACTCATATGTTTATTTTTCTTTAGGTTAGGGTGGTATGATGTGTTACGTTTTGCAGCAGATCTTCACGTATTGTGGCACTAAGCCATTCAGTGATTTATAAGCTAAGAACAGTATTTTAAAGTGTATTCTCTGACCCAGTGTAAGGACTATAGAACTATAGTGATGTGTGCTACCTTCCAGATTTTAGCAAAAAACCCGCAACAGCAGGATTCCGAACCAGCCGCAGCTGTCTGAATTAGTCATCTACAGAACAGTACCAGTCTTCTTTATCAGGCGGTTGAACCTTTTAGGTCCCTGGCTCTGATGTTGCTGCCCAGTAGATTACGGCAGAAGAGATGACGCTCTCAACAATAGAATTATCGAAAATGCACAACATCTTGCTGCAAACCTCTGTGGTGGAAAATTACTACAATTTAACATCTGCTGATCATGTTATATTAACTGCTTGTGAACTCTCACCAAAAGAACTATTTGGGTTACATGTACAAGGCTGGGAGTTGTTTTCTACACCTGCATCAGAACCAGACTCTCGGCCCTTGTTTTGAATTCCTTATCCTTGGTATAAAACTCAAGTGTTTCTCTGCCTGGCAGAGCTTTTCATCCAGACCTGCTTTATTATTGATTGTTCTACAATGTATTGTGCACAATATATGTATAAACCTGATTGAGTGATTTCATCTGACAGTGCTTGGTAAAATAGTTTTTTCCACAACACCTTGAAGGCTATTCTTGCAGTTTCTGCTGTGCTACATCACATCCAGGAACTACTTGTTCAGTTACTCTGATCCGTTTCCTGAAGACTAAACCTCCACACAGAGTCTTCACCTCCCAAGCCCTCCATCATTCTCCCCAGATAATCAAATCAAGATCATTCATCCCTTCAACCCTTATCCTTTCATTCCTTTATCCCCTCATCCTCAACCCTCCACCCCTTCATCCCTAATCTCTACATTCCTCCATCTCTCATCCCTTCATTCCTTCATCAATAAATTTTGCTAGCGAATTCATAATGTTTATTAATAGTTCAAATTTTTTTGACTATTTTTGATAAAATTAGGAGATGATGTCATCTGGTGACGTCCGGCGACTATTAGGACAGCCAATAGCTACTTTTTTTTTACTCAGAAATCAGCAACTTAACTGGATTGAACTGCTGCATGAGAGAAGAACAGAGACACTCTTGTTAATCTGCCACCCCTATTTTCAAGGGTGTAACAAATAACACTTTGTCACCAGCACAAAGGGTACAACAAATCATCATATCATCATTGTTAGCTGACAAACTCATGATAATGCCTGTATTTCTTGCTGGAAAACATTCATCTCTCTCCGTCACTCCATTGTTTACATTTCTGTTGCTACTTGGTATTACACATGAGATTTCACTCCACTTGACACAAGAGGATAGAAAAAATATATCTTTTTATCAAGTGAGATTACAAAAATAAAAACATAGTGACTTGGAACAACAATCTGACTGGAAATAGCTGTACATTAGATTACTCATTATTGAAAAAGGGGTTGGAAGACCCCAATGATGAGACAAAACTTTGGACCTCGTGTACCTTCGCCCAGACGCGGGTCACTGGGGCCCCACTCTGGAGCGAGGCCTGGAGGTGGGGCACGATGGCAAGCGCCTGGTGGCCGGGCTTTTATCCATGGAGCCCGGCCGGGCTCAGCCCGAAGAGGAAACATGGGTCCCTCCTCCCATGGGCCCACCACCTGTGAGAGGGGCCAAAGGG
>CAEFZX010004665.1:0-23401 GCA_903066825.1 Alfaro cultratus | reverse complement strand
TGAACTGGTGAGTTTGTGGAAAGTTTCTGCTTGAATTTCTTTGCAGGATGTCAGAATATCTTCCCAGAGCTGCTGTTTTGATATGAACTGCATTATTCCACCCTCAGATCTTCTGCTTGAGGAAACTCCAAAGGTTCAGAGGTCGATGGTGACCACACCATGAGTTTCTCCCCTTTTACGCCCATAGCAGCCAATGACACAGTGGTTTTCCTTGCAGCATGAGATGGTTCATTGTCATGCATGAAGATGATTTTGCTACTGAAGGTACAGCTCTTCTTTTTGAACCATGAAAGAAAGTGAGCCGACCAGCTCTCTCTCTCTCTCTCTCGCCATGATTTCGGCCCAAAGCATGACTCCACCACCTCCTTGCTGACATCACAGCCATGTTGGGATGTGGTGGCCATCCACCATCAAACCACTACTGCGTCCATCTGGACCATCCAGGGTTGGACAGCAGTCATCAGTGAACAAGTCTGTTTGAAAATTAATCTTCATGTATGGCTGGACCCTTCGACTGTTTCTGCTTGTGATCACTGGTTAGGGGCCAAATAGTAGGTTCATGCACCGCAAGCCTCTAGAGGATCCTCCACCTTGAGGTTCCAGAGGCACCAGCAGCTTCAAATAACTGTTTGCTGCTTTGTAAGGGCATTTTAGCAGCTGCTCTCTTAATCTGATGAATTTGTCTAACAGAAACCTTCCTCATTCTGCCTTTATCTGTACAAACCCATCTATGTTCTGAATCAGCCACAAATCTCTTCACAGTACGATATCGATTCAGTTTTCATTAACTATCTAATGTTTTCAGACCTTGTCATGTAGCACTACACTATCTGATGATTTTCGTCAGCAGAGATCCTTTCTTTTTCCCATATTGCTTGAAACCTGTGGCCTGCTTAATAATGTGGAACATCCTTCTTAAGTAGATTTTCTTTAATTGACCTCACCAGACAAACTAATCAGCCAGCTCTCTGAAATTAATTATAGTGATTCAAAGAGACCTGACACACAATACCATCTATAAATTTAATAGCACAACAACAAAAAAAATCTTTGACACTTAAATCCAATTTGCATAATAATTTGGACCACGGTGTAGTAACATGAAAACAGTTTGTCATCAGATTTTAGCTAAATAAGGTATTTTTGCCTTTCAAGTGTAAAGAAAGAGTTTTAAAAAATCTTTCTGCTTTGACATTTCTCTTATTACCCCTCGTTTGTCCTTTTAGTTTAACCCACATATTGAGGTGTGCATATTGAGCCAAGTTTATCCTTTTTAATGCAAAAACAAAATGATTAAAAAAAGGACCTGAGGTAGGGAGTTAGGTCACAAGGAAGGAACAAAAGGGAAACCAGAAAAATGAAAGGTAGGATAGAGGAAGAATAAAAATGACAAAAGGAAGAATACATGATTTAAACAATGTGACATGGGAAGGTCTGGAAATTCAAATATTTCAATATTACAACCATTCATCCTTCAGACTGATTCATAGGTTATGAGGTTGATTAGTTGGAGAGACTTGGTAGATTTTAAAGTAGCTTAATCACACTACATTGCATTCCAGACATCTTTTGGTTTTTCATATCTTGGTGTAATTGAAAAAATGGGCAGGACTCATTTTTCAGCAGTAAAGCAAATATGTTTATTAAGCACTTTTAATATACATCAGAAAATTCAGCTTCGTATAATACAGAAATTATTTTAATGAAAGTTAAATGTACACAATAAGCTATTTACAATCCAATCACTGAGTCAAATCAAAGTGGACAGACAAAACAGGTTCGAGACCAACAAGAGAACTGTTTAATAAGACTATACATCATGATTTCCTGCATAAAATCCTTCCATTCGCCCTTCGTGGCACGCAGAGAGGTTTCACTGGGGGCTTATAGGTGTTTGTGCATGCGATAAGTTTTCTTCTTCCCCCAAAATCCCAGCTCTTGGCAAAAATATAGCTCACTGTTAACATTTTGAGAAGCCTGCAAAGATGTGACATAGCCTGTAAACGCTAAAGCAGCTCCGCTCAGTTCATAAGAAACAGATGTTTCAGTTCTCTCCGAGTCATGGTTGACCAAACTCCTCCTCCAAGAGGAGGTGGGACAGTGTATGCTGTTTCAACTTTGGCTCTTGAAAGTCTGCATTTCAAACAATATCACTAACAGCTAGGGGCTGTCTTAATGGCTGACCCCTTTTGTGTCACGCCCCTGAAAAGTCCAGCAGAATATAATGAAAATGATACAGAAACAAAGCCGGAGTTCTGTTTGCAGAGCTGCTGAGAAATGCTAAATGAAAACAAAAAAACTGCTGCATTTAGCACCAAAACCTTGCTGACGATACACAACGGTTACTTAAATACTCTTGCACATAAAAACACCACACACACACATACAATATAAAAACAGAAAAATCCCATAGGGACGAAATCAAATTTGTTTTACATTATAAATGAACCTCCCTCCTGCTTAGATATTTAAAAGGCAAAAAAAAAAGTCCCAAAATGTCTGCAGGCATCTTTTGAACACAGCACCATGATAGAATGCAACACAAATAACAAATAAAAATGCAACAAAAGTGGCTTGTTTTCCTAAAAAATAAATACGCTTTATAACCCAGTAAACTGCTTTTTAAAATGTTACACGCAACAAAAGGTTTTAGGACTCTGATCAAAGGTAACAGATTATTTGGGGTCTCTAGAAAGGCAATGAATGACAACCATGACATGAGTTACTGTCTGTTTGTTTGGGACAATGCACCCACTAGTACACTGCTGTCAGTGAGACAAAATACAACACACTACAAAATAATAATGAAAGAATTGGCATGTTTCTTCTCAAACAGCTCATAAAACATGAATGGGATACCAAGTGAAAGGGGAAAAACATGTATGTCTGTCAGTTTATTATTTTAAAAGTGCATACACTGCTTATTAAATAGTATAACATTAAATTAAAATGATATTTTGAATGAAAACAGAAGGCTGTAACAGATGTAGGCACATCAAAGTATCAGTTCACATACGCTGCAGGCAGAGAGTTGTTTTATGGCGTCCCACAGAGGGACGATGGGAAGAATTCAATGTAGTTTTGTTATGCAGATGGAAACTGTTGCTTTGGCGCATTCTCCCCCAATGTCAGCATGATGGATGGTGGTCAGAACATCTAAAACAGCAAAAAAAAAAGAATATGGTTAGGTTTTTTTTGTTGTTTTGAAGGGGAAAAAAATTGTTGGCACTACTGAAGAAAGAGGTGTGAAAATCCTTGAAATAACTCCATCTTTTATTGCAGCAACACAATCTCTTACTGTAAAAATGGAGAAAAAGCCAGCCTCAAAACTGAGAACAATTCTTGACAAAACCACTGATTGAGCATTCATTGCTACACCTGCAGATACCTTCACAACAAATTGAACTGACACTTCGAAAAACAAATACATTTTTTTAGGTTGGTAAGAGATTCTGCAAATTTCTAAATCATGATTAGATATTACAATTTGCTTTGTACTATTCAAATATTTAAATGCTAGAAAGCCATTTATTTTCACTTTTTTCACTATTTTTACCTGTAACTGTAGATTTCAAATGTCTGGAAAAACAGTATATAGGGCTCTACTGAGCTTTTTCAGACAGGGTCACAAAGACCCTATTTGTTTGCATTTGAAAACACAGAGTGAACTATTATGATGAAAACATGGCAAGCCATGTGGTTCATAAACATGGTCTCAGGACTTTTCATTTTGATGGCATTTTCAATGAGATGAAAACTTGCTTTTAAGGAACAAACTATCCATTTTTAACATTTGACACTTGTTACACGGTTATCACAAGGTTATCAAATATGTTTTGTAGTTTGTACCAATTGTTTTGAGAAATACCGTAGCTGTTGCACAAATGTTAATAGTGGTGTTAGAAATGCACTGAAAAGAATAAGAAAAACTATAAAAAGGCCATAGGAACCTTGCTAAAGTCCTTTACCAACTCTTTGAAAAACCAAGAGATTTTAAATAAATATCATGTGGACACTAATCAACCTTCTTCCACAGTCATCAGTGGTCCTCCTTAAAGTTAGATGTTATACAACCTGTGGGGTGAGGTGAAGCGATCAGAGAGGGCCTATGACTCTAAATCCAGAAAGATTGTACAGAACAATAGTCAACGATTTCTCTCAGTTTTCTCCAACCTTCATGTTCTGCTTTTGGCAAAAGGCAATTGTACAAAGTTTTAACAAGGGTATTAATAATTTAGACCTAAGTGATTTTGAAATTGATAAAGGTACTTAAATCAAAGCTTGGATTTTTCTAAAATTTTCAGTTTCTGATTATGCTCCTGCCATAAATAATGAAATCTGACCTTCCTTCATAGTGGTGATAAATCTATTCACACCACGTCTTCCATTCAGTGCAAAACATACTGTTAAGTCTCTTACCAGCTATAAAGGAGTCTCCTTTTTGTAGTTAAACCCTGGGTCAGATCCTTCAATCTGCAGCTTCAGGGCTTGTTTAAGGCTCAGCTCTGTTTCCCCAATGGGGTAGTTCTCTAAAACATCCTGGTGGGCCCTGTTCTGGACAGTCCGTGGAACTGACACTCGACCCAAGAAGACCTGGTTGCCCTGTAGGTGATATTTGGGGTTGGTCATAATCCCATTCCTTTTCTTCTCTGAGCAGCTCTGTGGCTGGATGAAGAACGGGTCTTGGCACTGGCCTCTGTCCTGTTGCACGGAACCACCAATCATAATCTTACAGTGAGGATCCTTCACTGCAATATTGGCAACTGATTGGTTGAAAGCCATTCTCTTGTCGAACTGGGTCATCTCGTACTCCAAAACCTGGCCTTGGCTGGATCCACTGTTTTTTGTTTTCTTTTTGTCTCCCAGAGCTGCTTTGCTATTTTGAGTTCCGCTTCCTGTCTTAGTTCCCTTTGCCGACTTCAGACCTGTCTTCAGTTGAGACCATTCAAATTCGTTGGATGGAGACAATGGCTGCTGATTGACGGACTTTGTTGTAGAGCAAGGGGACACAATCGACTGTCTGCTTCGGCTCCGAGGCAGTGAGTGCTGCTGAATCTGCTCCGTAAACGTCATTCCATGAAAACTGTCAATAGGTACAGTTTGAGCTGTAGCCGTGGACGACGTGGTTCTTAAAGAGGAGTTTTTTGAACTCTTGAGGGAATTGTTTGATAGGGATGACTTCTGTCTGTCCACAGTGGAGTCGGGAGATTCTGATGGAGAGCTGAAAGCGTGGACGGGTCCGTCGGGGAGACCGCGTCCAGATGACTGCACGTCTCCCACCCCTGTGCTACCAGAACTGCTCGATTTAATGGTGAGGGAATGCATTTTGCCAGTCACTGCCAAAGGTGTTTTCTCCTCCATGGTATGCACGGGGGAAGGGTTGCAGCCATTTAATGTTGTGGCTCCGTATTTTTCTAGGATTTTAATGATCATTGAGTGGCCGCCTTTTGCTGCCACTCTCATTGCCGTGCGGCCAAATTGATCAGCGTGGTTGGGGTCCGCACCGTTTTCCAGCAGGATCTGCACGACGTCGATGTGTCCCTCTTGGGCAGCTATACCCAGTGCAGTTGCTCCCTGGTTGCACGTATGATCCACATGCGCTCCGTTCTCTATCAAAAGCTGAACTACTTTGGTGTGGCCCTGCCACGCTGCAGACTGGAGCGCGGATCGCTTCTCATTATCGCAGGCGTTCACGTCAGCGTGGTAGTTGATGAGCAGCCTCACCATCTCAATATGTCCTTGCCAGCAGGATACATGGAGGGCTGTCCTGCCCTCAGTGTCGCAAGCTTCAACGTTCGCACCGTTTTCAAGGAAATACTCCGTCATGGCCAGCTGATTTTCAAGTGCCATTATGTAGAGTGTTGGGCGACCATCTGCGTCTTTACAATCTATATCAGCACCATGGCTCAGCAGCAGTTCAACAATGTCTCTGTGGCCCTCAAGTGCAGATACCCTGAGCGCATTCCTTCCATCGTACCCCCTCTGGTCAATGTTCGACTTGTTCTCAAGGAGAATTTGCACACAGTCATAATGTCCTTCTTGTGCAGCCAATATCAGTGGTATTCTACCATCATTATCCACCTCTGAGCAGCGAGCACCTTGTTCAATAAGAGCATCGCACACTTGCCGGTGGCCCTCAAACGAAGCCATATGTAGCGGGGTCCAGCCTGCGTCATCCCTGTGGTTCTCATCCAGCCCTCTGTCCAGCAGAGTTCGGACCACCTCCACATTTCCCTGAGCCGAGGCGATGCTCAGCACCGTCCTTCCCTCGCTGTCAATGCTATCCACAGCGGCTCCCCAGAAAAGTAGCGTGTTGACCACAGACGCATGGCCCATTGATGCAGCTGCCAGGAGAGGGGTGCGCCCGTTCTTGTCTGTGTGATCCACATCAGCTCCGCCTTCCAAGAGCAAATCAACTACATCCACATGTCCTTCATAGCCAGCCACAAGCAGAGGAGTCATGCAGTCTTTGTCACAGTGGTCAACCTCTGCTCCTCTGTCAATCAGAAGGCTCACAACAGATGCGTGACCTTTACTAGCAGGAATACAGAGAGCAGCTACAGATAGGGCAGTCCTCCCATCGACATCTTCATGATTAACTTCAGCTCCGTGGTCCAGCAGGTGCTCCACGATTTCTCTGTGCCCCATGTATGCCGCAGCAATGAGAGCCGTTCTTCCTTCATTGTCTGCTTTGTTGACTTCAGCTCCATGCTGAAGAAGATTTAACACGATATCTTCATGGCCTCCCCAAGCCGCCGCCCTCAGTGCAGTTCTACCATCTGCATCAGCACAGTCTACTTTGGCTCCAGCATAAAGAAGAGCAGACACAACCTCAGAGTGTCCGCCCCAAGCTGCAGAGCGGAGCGCGGTCCACCCATCATGATCCGTGTGGTTTATGTCTGCTTCACAACCAATAAGACAGTTGACCACTTTGGTATGACCCTGCCTCGCAGCTAGAGTAAGCGCCGTTTGTCCATGGTTGTCTTCCAACTCCATGTTCGACCCTCTAGATATAAGCAAATTAACTACATCAAGATTTCCACTGTATGCAGCGTTGGCCAGTAGAGTTCTTCCATTAGAGTCACACTGGTTTACAGAAGCCCCGTTGTCAAGTAATGTTCTTATTGAGTCCTCTCGCTCTAGGGCTTGCTGTACAATGCATGAAGCATGATCATCTTCATTGTTCACATGAGCACCAGCTTTGACCAGAAGCTGCAGAACTTCCTGCTCTCTTGGTATGGAGGTGCTCAGAGAGTCTTTAGTGGAAGTTCCATTCCAGACCATCCAAAGAGCAAGATTACAGGACTCAATCTGCAGGTTGGAGTTGACAAGGTGCAGAGCAAATTCCTGCACTTCCAGAGGCTTCAGCTGCTTTGCTCTACAGGTGTAGCTCATGGCCAACATCCGATGGCCCTCTGCTGCGTTGCACAGGTACTTCTGAGTGCAGTGCTTCACATCCAGCAACCATTCTGCAAAACTGTAGTGGAAAAGGATTTTAGTACTCCCAAGGCCATCGACCAACAACTTGGAGAGAATGTCCATCTTTTTCTGAAACTCCTCCATGGTCAGTGTCATGTTTTTGGTCCAGACTGCGTGGTACAGTTCTTTGACTGCAAGTGGCCTGCAAGTCGCCAAGATTACATTCAGAATGGGCTGAACTTTGGCAAATTGTTTTCTGACGAACAGCCTTTGACAGAGCCACAGGTAGAGTCCATTGAGAGTGCCTGGGATGTCACGGATCTCCCGAAGCATGATGAAGTTCTCCACCACCCCATCCAGAACGCGTTCCAGGTAGAGGAAACAGCCGCTGCTTTTGATGTGAAGCTGGTTGAGCATCTCAGCGGTCTCCTTGGTTAGGTGCTGCCTCAAAGCCTCCTCCTGGTCCAGCCGGTGAAGGATGTACTGCTGCACATCCTTGACGATGTAGGCCTTCCGCAGATCGTCGAGGCTGATTTTGCGGAATCCTGAAAACAAAAACAAAGTGCATTAGATGAGTGGGCTGATAAATAGAAAAATCTAAAAAAAAAAAAAGAAATGGGCATGAAGATCCAAATGGCAACTCCTTTTTGAAGAATACATAGTTAAAGAGTCACTTTTCCCACACTGGTTATAACTAATCTTGAATTCATATCCAGTTTTAACCTGTTAGTCATAAACCTTTAGGTGATTAAGTGAAGCAAACCTTTAATTTTCAGAGCAGCTATGTTGTTGAAGAAAAGCCTATTAAAGGAACTGAGAACGAAACCACCTCTGGCTACTTGAAACGGAAACAAATCAGCAGGTGTTTGCAATCAGCTCAAAAAATATAGATGAAAACTAAGCCTTGACAAGTGCTGAAACTTTCAGTTTCTGTTGTAGAGAAAATTTGAGCTCTGATCAGCTAATGCCAAACTTTAAAATGAATGTGGCCTAAATATTGTATTCAAATATATTCCTTTATGATCAGTGCCTAAACACCTTGAGAAAGAAATTAGCATGGAAGCACAAATCCTAACATCAACAGCCTGTAAATGTTTCACACAAGCCTCACTCCCACATGGATCTTTAAAATCCTACTGTAAAAGTTAATTAACACAATGAGTCCTAATGAATGATTTTAATAGGATTCCTCTGTAAGACATAGGAAAATTGCCTCATAATAGCCTTGCTAATGGACATAAAGTGGACTCTTGTTCATGTTGAAACCTTCTATAGTCTGTCCAGCCTGCAGCACTCCCATATTCTTTTATTTACATTTCCCATGGTCTTTGAGGTCCACTGAGAAAGGAAAAACATGCTACCAGATGGTCCCTTGGTGTAGCTAATGTAGTAAATACTTACAAAAGACACAGTTACCAGAAAGGCTCTATATACACCAACATTTTACTCAATTTACATTGAAATATTTACATTAAATTTCTTGTGGTTTAAATATTTACATTTTATTATTTTGGTGAGAAAATACTAAGTTTATAAGTATTGTTAGCAAAACAATACTTATTAGATTGCAATACTTATTGGTTTGCTAAGACATTTAGCAAAACAATGTCTAATGCAATGTCTAAGACATTTGCTTCCATTATAAAACCCATTTTATTACATGATTTAGATCAGAAAGATCTTACCGAGTTATTTTTCCAGGCACAAAAAAGTCAAGAGTTTACCCCACTGGGCCGGATGGAGACTACACAGCTGCAAGCCTGATAACTCGGCTCCCAAACACTAACTGGCAGTTTAGTAAACAGAAGGAGGACAAGGTTGTCTTTATCACCTGCTCCTGGGTTTGTTCAAGATAAGCACACTCCCCCCAACAGCAGCTCACGATAACAGTTTCATTTTGTTCTTGAAACTTTTGCAAAAACTCATGTTTATAATTATTTATAAATATGAAAATGGGCAAAAATAGGCTTAAGTCCTTGTTCTGAAAGTCACAAGGCAATCTCAAGTCGATTCCAATGTTAAAGTGGCTGATTTTTCATTTTCAAGTGCCAAACTTTGAATTTTGAGGCTTCAATAAGTTGAGCGAATGTGATTTAGCCTCAAGGTAATGTTTGTTCCTATAGGTTACTTATGCTTTATTTGGCAACCGCTTACCTGTCACTGTTTGAAAAACTCTTTAAAGTATGGTGGATCCCCCCACCTATTCCTGGTAAAGTGTTCCTACTTGTGGATCTTTTTGTAAGGCATAAATATATAAAATATCCAAAAGAAAAAAGCAGCAGGAATATCTAGGTGGAATGCAACTTGACATGATTTTGTATGTCAAGTGCAAAATCATGTCAAGTATGATTTTGACATGATCATACTTAACATACAAGTATGTACTTGACAAGTACATACATACATACTTGTACTTGACATACTTGTACTTGACAAGTATGTACTTGAGAAGTACATATTTGTCAAGTACAAGTATGTCAAGTATGTACTTGACAAGTATGTCAAGTACTACTTTCAAACAGGCATGTTAAAGGATGTTCCAGCCTAAATGGCATAAGTAACAAGCAAAAACACTCACTCATAAGCTCAACATTAAACAGATATTAGTCCCTAGGTCTTACTTATTCTTTGTGCAACTATAAATGTTAAAGTTGGATGTTTTGGGCTTTCCTGCCCATAATGTCTGACCAACAAATTTTACATAATGCAATTAATTGTTTTTAAACCACTTTGTAAATGTTGTAGGCAATAAACTGACTTCTGCCTGACCGGTGCTTGATACCTTTTCGTTTTATTGTCTCCAACTTGAATGAATCAGTGACCCATCAAAAAATATTTTTATTTTGCTAAGTTACTGAATCCATAATTGTGAGAAGAACTCACTGAGATTGTCTGCCTATTTTATCATAGGCAGACTCTCTCTCTAATGCCCCACTATAATCTCACTGTCTTCTGTTAAATCATCAGTTATCAGGAGTTTTTCCACCAACCTTCTCTACTGACAAAGACCAGCTCAGAGAGATTTACAGAGCTGGAGTCCCAAACAAATGAGCAATAAAGTTACTTCACCATGTTGTCAGTAAATACGAGGCAAACAATCGCTGCATTTATGTTCACTCATCTGTGCCAAGGAACAATAACACAAGCAGACAAGCTTTATGTTTCTGAAGCTGCAAACATGACAGGAACTGAGAGTTTAAAAAAAAAACAACAAAAAAAAACAAAAAACTTTGAGGCTTTTACTTTGTCCCAACACAGAAAATGACACATCGCAAATGTTCTGAATTCTTATACCAAAAATTGTCTCTTCCCAACAACATACTTTATGACTAATCGGACCCTAGAAGTACCATAGGACACAAACCTACTTTCAGTCTTGTGTTTTCATGGAGACCACGTTCCACACTCTTCTTCTCTGACTCTATGACCTCCTGTTCCAGCTCCCACTGCAGTCCTGGAGTTGGATTCATGGGAAGCATGTAAAGTATCTCTGTGTACCAAAACACCCTGAAGCAATTCTTTCTTTGTCTGACTGAAAACTGTTTATGTTCCAAACCTCTGCTTTAAAATCTTGGCTTGCTACTCAGTTTGACAATTTTTCAAGAAACAAAAAGGAAAACTGACTCACGTATCAATTTAAGATTCGTTTAGAAAGACAGTTGATGAACAAAAGAATCATATGGTGCTAATGTGCATTCCTGTAGTCAATGGTTCCATCTTCAGACATAAAAGCTCAAATCTAAACCCATGAGGGTGTCAGAGGATTATTCATGCTTTCTCTTATTTGTCCTCCATTCAACTTTTAAGGCTAAACCAGCTAATGCACATTTTTCCTTCACTTCTTCACTTTTCAGGCTAATGCAGAATACCAAGTACCTCAGTTAACCCAGGAACACAAGTGTAGATGTGAATTTAGAACTTAGTTTCTTGTCATGCATAGGTATGAGAGCCTCATACTTCTTTCTGACCAACTCTTTCTGGTTTTGCTCTAGCTGGGACAGGAGAGTCGCTCAGAATAGCAAAGAGGCCATTAGGAGGGAAAACTGACAAAAAGAGCCTGCAGGAAACCAAGAGACCTAAAACACAGAGATGCTGCACTGCCTTCATTACATTCTCTAGGAAACAGCAAAAAAAAAAAAAAAAACTGTTCAGGTATTTAATTTGTGATCCAGAGTTTCACCTCCTATAGTCATTGTCAACAGTTATGAGATTCACTGAGAAGTCAAGAGATAAAACTGCAGCTGTTGGATTGGAACAAAAAGGATCCTTTTTTATTTAGCAACAAAGAAAATTTCTGGTAGCGAAGTCAAAAGAGACATTTTCTTCTAGTTTCTCTGTGTTGAAAGGTACTCGATAATTTCTGCTTTGTTGGACATTCATTGTAGGAGTTGAGTTTCAAATAGCTTTTCTCAAGTTTAGAGAAAAGGAAAATACTTTTTTTGTGAAGCAGCTTAGCAATAAAAAACTTTAACAAATGAAAAAAGCTGGAACAAAGTGAAACCAACTTGCAAAGATGAAAATCTGATGACAACTTGTAGGATACAATGAATTAATGGCATACTACACATTAAATTGAAGGCACTGATGAAAAGTGCTAATTTTCAGATAGTCTACACTCCCCATTTGGGTGGAGTTGGAGCTTTGACAGCCCAAAATGGAGACAAGCTAAAGGCCATAACCAAAGCAACCTGAGCTTTTTTTAATACTTTTAAAAAGCCACAGGTTGATCACATCCAAGCCACGTGCTGTTGATGCAGCGAATAATGCAAAAAGAGCCCCAACCAAGTACTGAGAACATGAACTGTACAATAAGTAAACACATTTTTCAATATTTAAATTTCCCTATTAAAATTTTTTTTTGGCTTGAGTTATCTAGTTTTTAAAATTTCCTCCACTGTAAGCCCTAATCGACATTAACAAAACACTAAAAAATCAAAAAAATTAGTTCTTGATGATATTCAAATTTCTGCATGTTTGACATGAGTTCTTCTTTATAACAGAAGGTCTGAGCTGTTTTTATTTCACGTAAAAATAAAAAACCTTCAAATTTAGCCAAATATGTAACTTTCTAATGTCCTGACTAACTAGACTGCAATTTAATGGTGGGTGTCATTTTCTTCACGAATAGTTAAAATGTGTAAATGCTTCGATCCCCTCATAAAATGCTTATAACTGCCTACTTTAACAGCTCAAACAAATTAATATGCACAGTGGAAACCATCTTGGAACGATAGCAGAGGCCAACATCCACAGTTTTCCTGTTCTTTGCTCTTAGCCAATCAGCACCAAAAAAAAATTAATGGCACTCCTGCATTGGCTACCTTACAAATGCTAGCCAATAGTATGTCATGTAGCATTGCGGCTAGGTATTTCAGCTTACTAAGCTGCATTTATTTTCTCTTGCATGCTTTAGATATGCTGAATGAAAAAAAATCTGCAAATGAGAAAATTTTTCACAAGTGATTTCATCATGGTCCACTATATCTTCTTTTGTTTCAGTTAATGAGACTTATTTTTCTTTCAACAAAAGATCGCTTCATATTTGCTTTTCTCTTGAATAGACTTGTGAAGTCACATAAGTGTTATAGCCCAATAAAGCTGTAAACAACCAAGAGGGAAAGTTGTGAAACTTGTCACTTGCTTAGTTGCGTGAGACTCAAGAATGCAACAAGTCTCTTCAGCTGCAAACATTCAGAAGCCTTCCAGATGCCATTATTGGCTTTTTTCACTTACATTTGGCACCATTACTTCAGGCAACCCAAAAGTGTGAGAGTTCTGAACATGTTCTGATCATCTTATGTGTTTTATCAGATAGAATAATTCTGTGAACAAAACTGACTGGTAAATAAAACAAAAGGCACATTGATCAGGGTAAGGGATGCAGCTCCGGAGTGCAGGCCTCCGAGCCAGCTGCTGCTCATTACAGGACTGGATATCAGCCACAGGAGACAGAACCCCACACAACAGATAGCCTGTTTGCTTTCTAGATTAATGTTTTCAGATGAGAAACGAGACGGTATGCATGTGCGCTGGGGAACTAGAGGTACGTGCTCATCACCAGGATTTTAGAGTGACTGCTTCTCTGATTCGACATGTTCTTTTCCAAGACACCCTCTTTAGTCACTGGATCCACAAAGAAAACAGAAACATAAGCCTCGCTGCATTCTCCTCAGGCTCTCCAGTAAACCTGTGCTCAACAAACGTCTGTTCGACAGCTGCAGATTCCCCCCGCTCCAAAAAACACGAGAGCGCCAACCTCCTAAACACAAGTATGTGGATGAGAGTCAGTTCCAAAAGTCTGCAAACAGCAGAAAGTGTGCTGCTATTTAGGCTTTGAGAGTCTGATCCCACAAACAGCATGAAAAGGCCTCCATAAATACATTAATTTGAACTAAGAAGCTGCAACAAATCATCTTCATTTAATTATTTTTAGTAATAACCAACCAGAATCAAATGATTACACTTTGGCAATTAATTAGCATGAAGTGAAGAGAAAGCATATGAAAGCATTCCTGCCCAAACACGCCTTTTGCTGTGTTTTTGTGGGAACTGAATGAGTTTCCAGTCAAACCTGTTGTAGGGCAACTGAACAAAGCTGAAATGGTGATGGGGGGAGGTTAACAGGATTACATCCATCTGTGCAGCACAGCTTACTTACATGGCTAGATTGTGATAAAAAAAAGAGAGAAAATACCTGTCTAAAAAAAATCTGCATTAGTCATATGATCAGTCTAATCAGTTTTTCTTCTAGTTTTGATTGATAGAATCCCATTAAGTTGATGACAAGAGGCTGAGTCAAAGGCAGTGCACCTGGTTACATGTGGGTGCCGTCGCTCTTCTTGTTCCTTGATGAATACAGACTGAGTACATCAGACCTTCAGGCTGCAGATGGCAGAAAAAAACTCCAGAGAGTGAGGCCTTGTACACTAATAGATCCGCCACATTTTTTTATAAAATATATCATATTCACGGGACTGATTTCAGAAACGTTTTCATCCTCATAAACCTGCACAAATATGCCAGACATGCCAAACCCATAGGGGGCAGTGTAGCACAAAGCTAAAACCTGTCAGCCAAATCAGATTGTTTCAAAACAACCATGACTTTCTGTTAGAAACTAGACATTGCACCAGGAGGCTTGTTGTTTATATAGGCTGACCCACTTTTAAACATATTAAAATATAAAGTTATTAAAACACAAGACGATGTTGATTGGGAATCCTGTCTAAGCGTGTGGATATATTGCCGCATTATTTGTCTTAGGTTGCAATGAGCAAGAGTCTAAATCTTTGTTTTCCCATGTGCACATGCAAACACAAATGTGGAGTTTTCTCAAATCTCAACTTTTAAGTGATATTAAAAATTAGCTTTTGTGTGGATAAAAGGCCAAATAGCATAAAAATATGTTTTCCCATATATTTGGCTATACGTGGAGTAGACCTGAAACACAACTATAAAACACATAACCAGCATGATCTTCACTGAATCTTAGCATTTATCAGACCATTTGCAGAGGGAAGAAACTTCAGTGTTAAATTTTCTTTCCTTCAATTTAAATTCCTTCTTTAAAACTAAGAGGTTTACAATGTTGATTTTGTTTTTTTTCTCTACAATACCTTCTAGAGTTCCCTGCCCCACAAAGGATCTGATTTCCTCAATCTGCTCTCTTGTTTTTTGTTCATCAGTACACTGGCTGACCTCCAAGTGACCCCATTTAGGTTCCCATCCACCTGCACAGAAAATGTTTCCCTCTAGCTCATCCAGAGCCTTTCGTTTGCCATCAACTTATTATCAACCATCTAAAAGCCCTGACAGGAAGGTCTGCAAGCGTTTTGGAAAGATTTGCATGTCGATCAATCAATCGGAAAACCTGGAAAAGTTTGCTTTGGAATCAAGTAGTTGCAGAGTCATTCTTGGCACGCAGGCTGTGTGGTATGAGAAATCTTTAGGATGTTTTACCCCCGCAGCCAAACCAGCCAAGAAACGGCCCAGGAATTCTTATTCCTGCGAAGGTCAAATTAAAACTTAATAACAGCCTTCATCTGTATAAAGAAAAACTAGCAGTCTGCACCACAGTCTTGAAATGAAAAATCCTAAATTCATAGAAGTGGCACAGGCTTGCCACATACCGAAGGGCATCACCTCAGAAGAGGAGGAGGAAGCCAGCCACTTTGTTCACCATGCACCATGTTGAGTTGCTGCGGGGAGGGATCTGAGGTGTTACACATGCAGACACGGTACACCTGTAATTAGTCCGGCTGTCAGACTGCATGGTGGTAAATTACTGTATTCAGCAGAGATTATGGTCTTCAAGTCATCCAAAGTGATGCTCAGCATGCAGCCTCACAGACGACAACTCATACAAGAATATGGACATAATTCAGCTTGTTAGCTGGTTTAAATAAAGGGAGGGAAAGTGAATTAAAGGTGGCGTCCTTGGTCCTGTTACTCTGAAATTGTGACTAAAGAAAACAATAAGGGCTTTGTGGTAGTAGGGGTTCGTCAAATGTGCTCCATGGCTTAGTTCTGAACTGGAGTGTCTCTGGTGAAGCTTCAAGAACGGCCAAAAGTTTTTGGAGACAGTTTGAAAGTCTTTTGGGTTTTTTGTCCCACCTCAGAAAGAAAATTGTTGGCGTCTAACCACTTCACATACAGCTGTCCAAAACGATGCTACAGAACGTCATTTACTGAGGAGTCATCAAGTAGAGCGCTCTTTGTCTTTCTATGGGGAGAATTCCTAAGCCCAGAAGAAATAAACCGTCCTCACTGCTTTACGGCAGTGTTTGTGTTGTCAGGCAGCCAGAAGATCTCATGCTCCCTCCTATGAGCGCTTACATGTGACCAAAAAGAAAGTATTAAAAAAGTGAGGAAAACAAAATACATCAAGTCAAGAGTTCTGTTGACCTTCTTGCGGAGGGACCGCTTACACTCGTGTCAGATTCACCCGCAGGGCTGCAGAGAGAGGTGGAGGAGGCCGCACTCTTAAAAACAGGGCTGATCTTTTTATTTGTGATCGTCGGTGGTAAATCCCTCCTGTCTCTGTGGGAAGCTGAATTCATAAAGCTGAATTCATGGTGGGCAGAGCAGAGGTGAGAGACGTGGTTCAGGTCCTTGATAGGGTGGGCTAACTTTTCCCCCAAGCAGACAAACACACTCACAATATCCTGAAAGTGTCTTTTTTTATATTGGAGGAATGTGAATTCTACCTTTACCTCCTCCTTTCTTTTTAAACTTTTTCCCCCCAACTTAAAATATCTCTAATAATAAAAGCACTAAATCAGAAGAAATGGTCATTTTTCAAGGAAATGAGTAAAACCAAGATATCAAAAGTTCTTGCAGCATAAATCTCATCAAAGCAGATCTGTGGTGTGCCCATTTTCCTCAGACTAAAACTGGAATAAAACCATCTTAATCAAAGCTATGATTCATCCCCATGACTTTATCTTCATGGTTTTTAGGTGGTTAACCTCTTCTTAATGGAGGCCAACAACCCCTTTCAACAACTGGAAGAAAAATCTGATAGTTAAAATGCTGACGTTTCTAATGATGATGCATATCGATTTGAAGTTCCTGCAACTCTGAAGAGGCAGTTTGTGAAGTTGGAGATATGGAATTTCACAGCTTCAGCAGAATATATTTAAGCAATGAAACAGCATCTGATCAATGCATGAACATCTCATTTTCCTGAAGGTTTTCGTCTCCAAGTCCTAAATCTCAGCTTGCACAATGTTTTGTTTCATTTTCCTTTGAACTACACTGATCATTGTTACCCGTCTCTATCTGCATGAGGGGATTAATCACACTGGTTATTGATGCAGCAGCTCCATCTCAATCTAACCAATCTTTGTTTTGTTTAGATCGAGAGAAGAGATGATAAAACACATGGTTTTGCTCAGAGATTTAGGACGCAAGTCTTCTATTTATATTATTGATCTGATATCCACAAAAAACAGATTGGTGCTAAATGCAGCAGCAGTTAAAATACATCCATTCAATTACACCAGGTACACAGAATTGTCCTACAATTATAAATTCCTAAAAATTTACAATTACAAAATTTTAAAAGATTAACTACTGAGTTGCACTTTTTAAATTATTGATTTTAGTACCAGCATCTTTTAGCTGAAACTTGGGAAATCTAATGATAAGTGTATCTAATCTCTTAAAGCTGAAACATAACATTTATGTTACAGAATCTTCTACCAGAGCATCTGACTGTCAATCACAACTGGAACACAGAAGATTTATGGTAAATGCATTAAACAGCGTTACCAGCTATGGGTGTGAATATGAGATTTATTTTGTGATGCCTTAAGAAGATTAACAAAAGCCAAAGCTTAATTATCTTAATCTTCATTTATGACCTAATTTTGATTGATGCAAAAACAAAACTTGTGAGCTTATAAGTTCAGCACAAGGACGTCTCATGTTAACACAAAATATCACAGCAAGTACTTTCAGCATCAAAGTGAAAATGATTTGAGCATGAGCAGGATGATATTAATGGTGCTCAACTAAAAGAAAATATTTCAAAACAAGAGATGTATGTGTACCAAAAAGGAGGTTGGTTTTGTGGGAGCACAGCAACTTAATGTAAACCAATCATTAAGTTACAGATTCCCAACTCTACTGTGCCACAAACTACAACAACTATCAGCTGATCTGTTTATGGAGTAATACAACCAGGGATAGAAAATACTACCATGTAATTTCTTCAACAGACAAGTCAGGGACAACAAATAACTTGAGTTGGGTAAGTCACTGCAAATGCCATGGCAAAGATGGCAGAAATCACCCTACTTCCTCAAAAGGAGCCTAAGAATTAACTTTAAGTTAAATGCTGTTTTTAGTTACAAGCAGAATAGAGCTGAAAAGACAATTTGAGGTCTCTACAAAAGCAGATGCATGCAAAAAAACAAGAACAAAAAACATCTAATTTGTTGGTTTATTTTCATTTTGATGCCTGGCCCACCAGTCCTAAATGCTTCCAAAACAAAACCATATTGCACTACCCCAGGTTCTATGCTTTCATGTTTAAGCATGGATCATGAAAAATGTGCATCATGGTTGGAGTGATTTTCATTAATCTGTTAAGGAACATTACAAAGGCAAGTGTTTCACTTTCCATGCTGTTTCCACATTGTTTGAGAAGGGTTTAATGCCACTGATAAACAAGATGTGCACTACTTGGGGGAGGGGGTAAAAGCAGTTTAATTTCCGATTTAGTGAACATGCAGACCAAAAATGGCTGAGTAAATTATTTAATTTCCAAGAAATTGGCACGTCTAGGCATAAACCCCAGTGCATGAGTTGAGTAATGTGTTATTAAGCAATTACCAGATCCTTCGACAGTCAGTTCACCAAACACAACAAAGACCCTGTGTATCATAAAGCTTATACCTGCACTTAAAGAAATACTGTACTCAAATGTGTAATTTAATTTACAAGTAGCTGGCAGGTCAAATGAACACCAGAGGTTTTATTTTTGGTTACTGGATGACATCTATGTATGTGATCAACAATGTGCTGCAGAGAGTATGCCTTGAATACGAAGCAGTTCTTGTTACAATATTCTGGAGTTAAACGTGCTTTCAATGAGAAAAAAGTAATCAAACTACCCAGGTAAAGGTTGTAGTGTGCCATCCCAATCACACTGCTTTGATCACTTCCTCTCTTATTCTCCATGCAGTACTCCCTTCTTCCCGTATGAGTGAATTTGCAGATTCTACTTGAGAAATACCGACTTTGACAGGCATGAATTGGGCAGATGGTAGCTATTACAGTTCAGTGATGTCTCTGCGCGATAAAAAGATCACACACACTGGGGTGGATCAAACACTGTGAGGAGCCTGTGATTAAAATTAGGTGGTAATTATTCAGATGAGACCATAAGCGACACAATTATTCTGAAAGGTAAAGCAAAAAGAGTCAGCAGAAAAATGTTTGTTGGATCATAAAATAGAGACGATTCTGCTCGGTTTTTAGGAAGTGTCACCATCTTTGCCAAGAAGAAATGATTCTGACAGTTAAAAAATAAGGTTTGAGAAGCTTTTTCTATTTAAACACTCAACCCCCCACCAACCTCCTCCTTTCCCTAGCCGTCTCCCTGCCAGAGGCCTTGTTAAATTGGCACAGATTCTCCCCAGCTCCAAAACAAAATCGCTGCCTAAGTGTTTCCACTCTGCTACCCCTATCATGCCCTTACAGTAGCCCGGCCTGCAGAGCGGGGACAGCACAAGAAAAGCAAGCTTTCGCCAGATGTGTTCCGCCACAGAGGACCGAGACTCATCCTAAGTTTGAGGATGACTTGCATCCCAGGAATATCACTTTTTTTCCATTGAATGATACCAGAGGAAGCGTTAGGCCTAATTAAGCTGGAGTGGTCATATAATATTAGTCAGACAGAGTGCTAAATTCTTGCTCTGCTCCTCACGGACAGACCGCTCTTTGTTTCCGAGGCATTAGCCGAGCGGATGCGAGCGAGGCATTCTGCTACAGAAAGCCGGTATGACTCCGTCTTCCTGCTTGGTCTCAGAGGTGTTGAAAACTTCCCAAAGCACATTCCACTCGCGGACAGACACAAGGAATAACAGTTCAGCAAGAGCTGAGGAATTCACAGAGTTGCTCTTGGAGGAGGAAGTCATCTCTTCTGCTCACCCCTTTATGCACCAATCTAAAGAAAGAATGAAGTGTTAAGGATTTGCCTCTAAATCACTAACTCAACCTTCTGATCTGAACGCTTTCATCAAAATAAGCTTGGAATTTTGGGAAACCCACAGAACGCTTGGCCAGAGACAAAATAGGCCACTTGCGCAAAAAAAAGTTGGCTATGCGAAGAGCATGAGCGTTTTTTTGGCAGGTCACCATCGTCTCCTAACTGTAAACACGTGGAAGGGTATTTTTAGTGGACATATGCCCTCAAGTTGATATGCTGAAGTCTTCATCCAGGCTACTAGTAAACAAACAACAAAATGAAGACTTAAGTAAAGTCTTGGTATGGTAGAGGGAAAAAGAGGTAATACAAATGAAATCTGAAGACTGAATCTGGAGAAAATTGCTGAAAATGGTTTGAAAAACCCAACACTTTCTAAATTGTGACCGTGACATTTGATGTGTAGATTTGGCTCTTTCCTACTTTTCTGAAAAGAGACCATTACTTTTAAAAGCATTTGCTGGGGAATTACAATAAAAGCCTGACAAAAGCTGTGCAATCAGAGTGGAAGGAAAACAGAGCATCTCTAAAGAAATTTAAGATAACGACAGTTTATCAGATAGTTTTGAGATGAAGATCCTTTTAGCCATGTCAGATAAAAGAAAAACAACAAAAGCTCATTGAATAAACATGATATGATCAAAAATCAAGCTGCCAGACACAGAAGGCGCTTCGAAGTTCTGAGGCAGAGATAAACATTTCTTAAAACCATTCTGGACTATATATACTCTTGCCAGCTCCTCCGTCTGATTTATTCCCAATGAAAATCCAATTTTAGATAAAAATGTATCTGAAGCCCAACAAGCAAGCATACAAGCAAGCATAAACATGGAATAAAACTGTTCTAATGCAAAAACAAAGTAAATTTTATCCCCCAACTGTGTTGCAGTGAAGCTCAAAGTTTTAGAAAACAGTGTTTTAATACAGATCCTGAAAATAAACAAAAAGCAATGCCAAATTTAAAAATTTTGATGAGAGGGGAGGGAGTGGACCTGCTGCTACTAGAGCTGCACAAAAAATAAATAATAATAATAATTATTATATTTGCAAAGCTATGATATTTTAACCAACACGCACACACCCTCTGCGATCCAATAATGTATTTGACCAGGTGAATGGACTTTCACTGGTCGGTCAGTTCAAGCAGAAAGGGCTGAGCTTTTCCCATTTTGATGTTAGTAGTATTATTTTCACTCCAGCATCCTTTGCTACAAATGATCAAGTTGTCACTGAAGGAATGCAATGCTTTTGCAATTTAGGCAATGAAATGTTTATTTTCTTATTTAAAAACAGGAACTAAATTATGTGTTTATTTGCATTTAGTGTATTCCTAATATTGCATAAAAGGGGATAGGTGGTTAAATAAAAAAAATCTGCAGAATTTGAGATTTTTATCTAATTAATTGCAAGAATAATCTATAGAATAATTGATTACTAAAATAATTGTTAGCTCCTCCTCTATTATAAACACAGTACAATTCATGTTACAAACTGATCTTAATTAATTTGAACCTGCTTTCTAGTGAATCTGTAGCATTGAAGACAAGAGGTGAGATTGCGTTTAGAAGTTTTGGGAAAGTAAAGGAGGAACCCACAGCAATGCGAGGAAAACATCCTCCCACGCAAAGAGCTTCCAGAGTAATGTTATGCCCACTCATCTCCACAGAGTAAACTGTTGCTGGACCTATAAGGAGATAATAGCAGCTGGTATGGCACAGTCTCATTACAGCACACTAAGCAACGCTAAAAGGTCCACAGTTGTGATCTTGACGCGGAGAGTTGGTGGAAAGCTGTGCACAACTTAAAATAAACAGTAAACAAATCATGCTGCAGACACAGCTGTACCAACGAGGGCAAATAAAATCATTCAATCATTTTAAACTTCCTGTTTATGGTAATCAATAGACAGAACTGGGTAATGTACCTGTGAAGAGTTTGGTGATGGCTTTGTTCTGCCTGCGTGCAGAGCAGATGAGCAGCAGCCAGGGAGGCAGGAACTCATGGTGACTGGCGAGGAGCTCGGCAATCGTCCTTGGAGACCCCGGCGATGACCTCTGCTCCCCCTCACCCAGCTGGGAACCTTCATCAATGGAGTCGACAAGCAGGAAGACGGACTGCTGAGGCGGCTTTACACTCAGCAGAGGCAGAAGGATACACCTGACGGAAGAGCGGTGAGATGAGAAAATGTTAATACATTTCACGTTTTGGCTTTTGTTTGTTCTACATGTTCATTTGCAATCACATCATGCCTTGCAGAAGTTTTTATACACCAGCAACATGTTCACATTTTGCTGCATTGAAACAACAAACTAATGTTTTTTAGCATTTTATGTGATAGACCAGCACAAATGTCAGTATGATTGTGACGTGGAAGGAAACTGACATGGTTTTCAAAGTTTTTCACAAACAAATCTGCTGCAAGTCTTGTGGGTTATGTCCATATCAGCGTTGCACAACTTGAGACAGAAGGTTTTCTTGTTTGCAAAATAACTCCAGCTCAGATAGACATGGGAGATCATCTGTGAACAACATTCAAATACCTTTCTACAATTCCTCATTAGGGACTTTGACTATGCAATTCTAAAATACAAACAAACTCTGATCTAGACCATTTCATTCTACAGCTGGCTGTATGTTTGCTGTTCCCTGTTGGACAGTGAATATTTTTCAAGAATTACTATCAATTTACCTCCCCATCAACTTTGACCTGCACCACCACTGCTGAAGAACAGCATCTCTACAGCATGATGCTCCCACCACCATTTTTCACCACATGGACAATGTTAGTTTTTTTCCATCACATGGTTCTGGGTTGTTAGTTTCCACCACATATAATACTTTGCATGTAGATCAAAACATTTAATATAAGTCTCTCTGACCAGAGCACCTTCTTCCCTATGGTTACAGTGTTAAAACACTTAAAACACTACTTTGTGGAGGTTAATCATTTAAAATCTCAGTAAATATATTCAGATTTTTGTGGAAAAAGCTCTGGGGTGTGAGTATTCTTGCAGCTGCATAGCACTAAAATGACTGTCACAACAGACAACTGATTTCCCCAAAGCAAACCACATCATAGTCCATACGGATGAAAAGGGGGGAAAAAAAGCATAAAAGTAAATGCATCTCTGTCCAACCCAAACTGCCAATAATCTGAGCTTGAAAAAAAAAAAAAAAAAAAAAACTTTTTTATTTTTTTTTCTTTTATTTTAAAATACACAACAATAAAAAAGATTTATGAATCAAAGTTTACCAAAGGAAACACCAAAA